>BQNB010043135.1:0-40510 GCA_026074375.1 Tanacetum coccineum | reverse complement strand
GAATCACATAAACCATACATTGCAACAGACACAATAGTCAACACTAATGGTTTGACTAACCTGCTCAAGTCATGGTTGTTACATATAACTTTGGGGTATTGGCAACCTTAGTCCTTGTCTTTGTTAAACAAAAGTCCTAGTGTAAAATATCTTTTAATCTTGGCAAAAATGGTCCCTGGACTTATTTAAAAGGGTAACGGGGTTTAGGTATTAATTGTGCATTTTTGGATTCTTGAGGGACTGAATGTGTAACTTTGGGTTTTTGTCCTTTAGTGTTTGACTTTTCTTGACCCATAGTTGACTGAGAGCTTTGACTTTTCGACTTTGGCTTGAGCATTAGTCCTATCAAGTTCTTGTAGAGCACACGGAATAAGAAATTTTCTCGGATCTTCGAGCTTCTCGGGAACTTTGTTCATGATGATAGCAGAACATTCAGCATTCACGGTTGTAATGGCGATTTCTTCGAGCTTCTCTTTGTTCCTTAGCAACGAGCTTAACCATTTGTTGAATTTTGGCATTTCGACGAGAGCATCTTTTAATCCAATCTCTAAACAGAGTTGTTTAAACATCTTCAAAAACTGGCTATGTTGAGCACTTGGTTTATCGTTCTCTCTCACTTTCATCCTCTCGGGATATGGAAGTTTAGGTTGATACGACGTTGGTTTTGGAGAATTAGGCTCTTGAATTTCAATGTTAACGGTTTTCTTAGCTTTTGGTTTTGGAATTTCCATGAAAATGGATTCTTCTTCCTCCGGAGGTGGGACTTGTGCGGTACTTTCTAAACTTGGTTTTTGCACTTTGTCCGTTGACGTCTCCGGGTTTTGTTCGGGTTCCTTTTGAGGAGTAGAAACTTCGGAAGCAATAGGAGTCGAAGGTCCTTCCAAAGTCTTACCGCTTCTTGTAGTGATAGCATTAACATGCTCGCGAGGGTTAGTTACGGTTTGACTTGGAAGAGTACCCGATTTTGAAGTAGAGGCGGAATTGTTGAAATTATTACAAAGACTTGTCAACAAACTCGTAACATTAGCCATTTGATTTTGCAAATTTTGACCTTGATTTTGAACATTCTTCAACACCGCATCATTTGCCTTGACGTAGTTTTCAAAATCCGTTTTCGAAACACCTTGAATTTGGGGAATAGGAGCTTGATAAGCTTGATTAACCAAAGGTTGATTTGTTGGTGGTTGGTATGGTGGGGCTTGATAAACAGCTCCTTGATTGTTTTGGTTGAAATTGCCTCCACGGTTTTGATTCGAATTGAAATTGTTTCCTTGATATCGGCTTTGGTTTCCTTGGTTGTTTTGAACATTTGGTTGATTAAAACCGGGTGGTCTCATTTGATTTGCCAAATTAGGAGGATTTCTTTGAACAAAGTTGCCAACGGCGGCGGTTTGTTGGAATTGATGAATGTTATCATGAAAAATGGGAAATTCATTCCTTGTTAACGGATAATGGTTGAAATTATGGTTTGAACCACATGTAACACAAACTTTCTCGACTGCTTTGACAGTAGCAGGAGTCGTAACATTCTTTTCATAAATCATCTTTTCTAATCGGCTCATTCTAATATCCATTTTGTCTTCAAGAGAAGCGACGAGTTGTTGAAATTCAAAAGAATTAGAAGGTGAAGAAGTAGAAAGAGGAGCATTCGTACTCACTCTCGGTTCAATTGCACGACTTCTTGAATAACGAACCTTTGATTTACTCTCAATAATGGCTAAACCATCACGAGGCATCTTATCTAGAAAATTTCCACCCGCAGCGGAATCTAAAGCATCTTGATCATTGGTATTTAAAGAGTTGTAAAACGTATCAAGTTGATGTAATTCTGAAAAACCATGATGAGGACATTGACGTAGAAGTCCTTTGTAACGTTCCCATGCTTCGTTGAAGGTTTCGTTTGGTTTTTGATAGAAAAAGTGATTTCATTTTAAAGGTAAGTTGTTTTCGAAGGTGGGAAAAATTGGTTTATGAATTTCGAAACAAGATCATCCCACGTTAGAATCGATCAAGGAGGTTCCTGTAACATCCGCCAATTTTTGAAACTTTAAATGTCTATGTTACTTTTTGACATTTTGGGTCCGGTTTGAATTTTTTTTAACATTTGAACTTTTTACCGTCGCATAAAAACAATTGCCGTGTAGCCTGTAAATTTCAAAACATATTTAAATAATAAATCATAATTATTATTATTTATCTCTCATTTATAAACTAAACATTTGCTCGGTTCCTGAGACTTTCAAATTACATGTGAAGGGGTACACTATTGAAGAATATAACAATAGTGTTACTTCCTAATACTATTTGCTATCATTGCTATTCCTAGCACTATTTGAGAATATATACTATTCCTAATACTATTCATAATACTATTCCTAATACTATTCCTAGCACTATTTGAGAATATATACTATTCCTAATACTATTCATAATACTATTCCTAATACTATTCCTAATACTATTCCTAGCACTATTTGAGAATATATACTATTCCTATCTTTTTAAAATTTGAATCAGGTGATGAGACGTAACTATGTGAATAGAGAAAGAAATAGGTATAGGTAGGGTAGTCATGTAAAGAATATACATGATGGTGTCTAATTATATTTTTTTTGAATTTGGTCAAGGTTGTCGTGACTTTAAATTGTTATTGCTATGTCTTGGGATGGGTAGTGTACCGAGATAAAATTTTTATAAGAAAAACTTTGGGCCTTGACGTGGATTTAAGGTTTATTCAAGTCAAAATATATTTTTCGGTCAAAGCTTAACAGTGTTACTCAATAATTTACCAAAGGTTTTAATTAAATATTATAAAAACATTTATGAAATGTTATCAAGTAAATACTCATTTTTATTGGAAAAATAATTTGGAAAACAATGGCGCAAGTTTCGTGACTCGAATCGACCGTTAACTAGTTCAAACGAGTCCCGAACTAATAGTTATCAAAAACTACAATTTATATTTACACAAAATACCCTCGTAAAATTTTAGAAACGAGAACAACGCGTACGGACACAAAAATATTTAAATTATATTTAATTATCACAATTTATTTAATAAATTTTTTAACATTTTATTCAAAAACGATTATTAAATGTGAACCCGGCTTTAGAATAAACATCCGTGTACGTGCTCTACGTATTTTATTATTTTACTATTTTACATAAGTATCTCATATGTTGTAATTTTATTTTTAACGTTTACGTTTAATCTTCGTGGTTGCGCCCAAACACTTGCATTTTGACACTTGCATACATGCATAACTTACCCAATACCCCTAATACCTTAACTTATACATATATGTGTATACACACTTGAACAATTAAAATATAAATCACATGTCTTCCCCATACCCCATGTGGTTGGCCCCTAAAAAGAATACACCAAAACCACTTTTGCAAAGTTGAAAGTCTCCATTTCCTATATTGTATTCAAATAGTGTAGTAGATAGGAATAAATCAGTACCCTACAAATCTTTTCTTCAAAGCAAAAAATCTGTATCATATCTTTTCTACTATTAAAGATGTATATTGACTAACTTTCAAAACCAAACCAAATGAGTCTGCAACATTTTCCATCTATTACGGATTAATTGTCTCCATCCCTACGTCTATATAGTTGGTTTCCCCATCATGAAAAAAAATCATTCAAACACATCTCTCAAACAAATACTCAAATACATCACTCATATCACACCAAAAAAAACAGTAGTAGTATTCATGTGCAAGCTTGCAGCCTCTTTCTTTCTTTTTGTTAAAGCTCATTTTCTGATGAAACATTTCTGACGATGTAAGCCAACACATCAAGGCCATGTTTTATTTTAACTCGTTTCGTGTTCATGCTTTCTTCTAATACACACGTAAATATTCATTTTCATTTTGATTCCTTTCTCCGGCGAGCTTCGTTATTTTTTTTCCGACGTGTATCGTACCACTTCCGATCAAGTAAGGTAAGGTCCTAGCGTCCTTGTTTCATTTAAACCCGTTTATGGCATCTCTTTCTGTCTTTTAACCTGAATAAGCACGCAGCTCTTCTGCTGATCTTCGGTGACAGCTCCCGTAAAATGAACCGTTCCTTTAACACCGAGTTTTTCGGCTTGTTGTGTCATCTCCGGCAAAGCTTCATTATTTTGGACGACTTTAACTTTCACTTCGCTCGTACGTTTAAAGGTAAGGAATATATACTCTCACATATATTTTTTTCAAAAGCATAGAATTATGAAGTGAATCATGAATTAATCCTTCTGACCAAAATTAGAGAAATAGTCTTTTTGTTGTCGTCGAGAAATAAGAACTAAACGAAACATAAGTAATAAAATATAAGTATAGTAGTACCCCTACATCTGAGTCTAACATGCACGTTATCAAAGATGTGAATTTCAAACTATTTTCGAAATAGCCCTTTATAGTTTTGAAATGTGGCACAACAACCCTTAAAGTTTAGTACATGTCATTAAAAGTCCCTCATGATGACTTTTACCCTTATATTATATTAAGTATATTAAACAGTTTTAATATGCTTTTGGTGTTTTATCAACTATAAAGAAAAAGAAGGTTGCATATGATTGAAAATTTATAACACGTCGCACAAGTTTAATTTGCCACTTAAATTTCATTACTAGTTTGACAAGTGAGGTTATGTGGTTAGAAATTGAGGCATGTGTACACTGGTACTTTTATTAATATTAGCATCGTTATATTTTTATTAGGTGATCGAACATTTGTGACGTTTGATCTTTAAGGATGTTGAGGATTAAAGTGAGTTTATAGCCCCTCTTTCACTTGTTTTACAATTATTTTACAAATCTCGGGGGAGAATACATGCTCATTACAACTTGTTTACATACTTATTTACATACTCGTACTCATTTACAAACTCGGTTACATGTTTTATTTCATACTCCCTTTCTACTTATGGATTTAAGTATTTAAAGTTGTTTATGAATACAATGGTTATATTTTCATTGGACACAAGTATTTTTGATTATCATCTCATGTTTACGTGTTGCCTAAGTAGCGATTAGACCACTCAATGCCCGAAACTATCATGAACTGTTAATTACGGATTGTAAGCGTGAATGTTATAAATAGATCTATTGGGACTAATTATACCTATCCGGGTGAGTAGCCTCAACTTTGCGGTGTACGGACAACGGGTATATAATCATGTCACTTTCATTTGGTGTCTTTGACAAACACCGTAGGTAGAAATACATTTGGCGATAATATATGCTACAAATAAATAACTTCAGTGTCAATAGCTTAAGCGTAACAAATCAAACAGTAAATACATCAATGTGACAACTCTGTATCTGTTCTAGTAGTATATATTTTTTAGAAAAATCTTGTGGTCCAAACTTACTTTGTTGAACATACAGGTTATTAAACCATTTTTTTCATTATACTACGGTGAAGCAGTAGACATTATTCCTCTTTTGAATCAACAATTACATTTTCAAAAATTTAATGAACTCACCACACACACACACACACACACACACACACTTTTAAGCATGTTTTTCTCAGGTGGATTAGATGCATGGATTACTTGATGTGCATTAGAGTCCAAAATTGACAGGATTTTCATTCATCGGGATTCTACTTACATCAAATGATCAAATCTCGTTGTATGTTCCTTTCTAGCTTTTCATTGTGAGCAATATGGGACAAATAATATAATTAGTTCAAAAAATAACGAGGATTATTTTCAAACGACACATATTAGAGGTCCTCTCTTAAATCTTGTTTTTGTATTATAAGTAACACATCCCCGGAAATATTCTGTTGCGACTCATTTTAGGGGGAGATACAGATTGTATCAGAGCACTGGCTATAGAGAACTAGGTTGCATATTTACCCAGACCTAAGCCGTTTTCACAAACATTTGCATCACAAAACATTTTCAAAGTACATAAAACGCATCTACTTGCTTAGGTTACTTGTTACCTTAATGTGCTTAACATGACAAACATATATATTAAATATATATGCTTGACATTCCTTTTGTGTATATCGTCACTTTATATAATATAATTAAATTATATAAAGACTAGAACATTTCTTAAGATATTTGATTAACCACAATGGTCTTATTTTACTTCTTAGACATTGTGAGTTGCACAATGGTCTCACATTTGTTCTCAAGACATTGTTTATTTAAACACTGTTCTCTAAGAATATTTTTTTTCTCTCATAACTTTATACAATATTGTATTACACGAAAACCGTCATAATTTTTGTTTACATAGAATTTATGTATGAATCTAAAGTATACAAGTGTGCTTAGTATGGCGGGGACTGGAATATAAAGGATTGATATGATAATTGTTATGTTAACAAAACCCATCACAGTTCTGTTTACATGGGATTATGCATGAATCTAAGTATTACAAGTCTTGTATGGGCGGGACTTGTAATCGTAAGGGTTTGAATGATAATTGCTATGTTGGACTCCATACATAGAGACCTTTATCTTAGTTACTAAACCGTATACTCCTTCAATTATTTTGACGCTATGGTTCGATCTAATCCCCCAAAAATGACACTCCTGATTGTTTTACTCTCCGTCGTCGAATACTATTTTAAAGAGCACTCGTCCCATACTCATTAGAGCACATGAATTGTCATGTCATCCATCACCTTGAAGGTTATGTGAGTACGCGTATTGCATCGGAAATTATGAAGCAGGATGATTTGTAATCTATTTATTTAAAAGGATTGGGACGCCTCTTCATTTAAATAAATAAATTATGAATCACCGAACCATAATTTATCATTCTTACTACATAAATTTGGACGCTTCTTTATGTAAATAAGGAATTATAAATGAGTGGGCTTAATGGTATCCAATATGAGACGAGTATGAACTTGAACCCAATAATCACCGGAATTCGTTAAAAGAATTAGAAACACAATGGTGTCTTACCACTCATCGAAAACCTCAAGGCCTCGCTTGAGCTAAATGATCTCATTCTTAAGTTATTACTTTTGCCATTTCAAATCCTTGCGATCACGAACTGTCTGTAGAGTATTTATCTATCGACTAAGTACAATGTTCCGTCACCTATCACATAAGCTCTCCCGCGAGCTCCTTCCATTTGTTGATCATTATTATGGGGGTATTGTTTCTCGGAGTGTTCTCACTATTCGCATTCTATCATTGTTTACTACGGTCATTATCGTATGGTTACTGTTGTTGGGGTTGTTGGGTCCTGGAGCGGTCCCATCTTGTACAAGTCTATTCATCAAGCGATACAAACCTCCCTCAAACAAGCTAAACACTTGTCGATACAATATTCGAGTGAGTTATTCGTTTCAGACCAATAGTACAACAATTTCAGTCATGGTACATTCTAGTACTGCCAAGTAAGTCGGATACTTACATCCATTAGCCGCGTTCGATATTAATCATCGAACATTGCAGATATCAGAAACGAGACTCTGCCCTTAAACAATTAAGACTTCAAACATGCATACTCCGCGAGTACACTTTCTATTCTATGCTTTCGCTATTAAGAGACTCTCTCTATAATGTGGTTATATCAATCATAAAACACGTAATGAAATATATTTTCTAAAAAAATCCATTCTAGACATCGATCATAAAGGTGTAGGTGGTTTGCGGCAGTTCTCTTGTTGGCATTTGGATTTAGATCCCCCGAATACAAAACACGTGGGATTTTAAACACTTACAATTACGACATGATAAATGCATCCAACTCATATAAGGAGTTGAAAACATATATGATAATTAATACATAAAATGAAAACTACAAAGTCCCTTCGGTCGTAGCTAGAATAAATCACTCATAATACTTAACAACGAACAGATAGCGAAGGAGATTAAATCTCTGGTCAAACCTAACCAAAAGTTAAGATATTAAGAAGGGTCAATAATCAAATTTGCTAAAATAAAGGTCATCATCAACTTGTAATAAAACTAACTGGGTTTAATTAAATCTTAAATCTTTTTGGTCCCACAATCGTTAACACAAATTTAATCTCGGGACGAGATTTTTTTAAGGAGTAGGTACTGTAACATCTGGCAATTTTCGAAACTTTAAATGTTCTATGTTACCTTTTGACATTTTGGGTCCGTTCACAAATTTTTTTTAACTTGGACCCTTTTTTACCGTCGGATAAAACAATTGTCCAGCGTAGCCTGTAAATTTCAAAACATATTAAATAATAACTTCAAAATTATTATTATTTATCTACATTATTTATAAACTAAACATTTGCACGGTTTCCTGAAACTCAAATTACATGTGAAGGGGACACTATTGAAAGAATATACCATAGTAGTTACTTTCCTAATACTATTTTCTATCATTGCTATTCCAAGCACTATTATGAGAAATATATACAATTCGCTAGCACTATTAGAGAATCTATAATTTTTCCTAATACGATTCATAATACTATTCCTAATACTATTCCTAGCACTATTTGAGAATATATACTATTCCTAATACTATTCCTAATACTATTCCTAGCACTATTTGAGAATATATATTATTCCTAATACTATTCATAATACTATTCCTAATACTATTCCTAGCACTATTTGAGAATATATACTATTCCTAATACTATTCATAATACTATTCCTAATACTATTCCTAGCACTATTTGAGAATATATACTATTCCTATCTTTTTAAAATTTGAATCAGGTGATGAGACGTAACTATGTGAATAGAGAAAGAAATAGGTATAGGTAGGGTAGTCATGTAAGGAATATACATGATGGTGTCTAATTATATTTTTTTTGAATTTGGTCAAGGTTGTCGTGACTTTAAATTGTTATTGCTATGTCTTGGGATGGGTAGTGTACCGAGATAAAATTTTTATAAGAAAAACTTTGGGCCTTGACGTGGATTTAAGGTTTATTCAAGTCAAAATATATTTTTCGGTCAAAGCTTAACAGTGTTACTCAATAATTTACCAAAGGTTTTAATTAAATATTATAAAAACATTTATGAAATGTTATCAAGTAAATACTCATTTTTATTGGAAAAATGATTTGGAAAACAATGGCGCAAGTTTCGTGACTCGAATCGACTGTTAACTAGTTCAAACGAGTCCCGAACCGATAGTTATCAAAAACTACAATTTATATTTACACAAAATACCCTCGCAAAATTTTAGAAACGAGAACAACGCGTACGGACACGAAAATATTTAAATTATATTTAATTATCACAATTTATTTAATAAATTATTTAACATTTTATTCAAAAACGATTATTAAATGTGAACCCGGCCTTAGAATAAACATCCGTGTACGTGCTCTACGTATTTTATTATTTTACTATTTTACATAAGTATCCCATATGTTGTAATTTTATTTTTAACGTTTATGTTTAATCTTCGTGGTTGCGCCCAAACACTTGCATTTTGACACTTGCATACATGCATAACTTATCCAATACCCCTAATACCTTAACTTACACATATATGTGTATACACACTTGAACAATTAAAATATAAATCATATCTCTTCCCCATACCCCATGTGGCTGGCCCCCAAAAAGAATACACCAAAACCCACTTTTGCAAAGTTGAAAGTCTCCATTTCCTATATTGTATTCAAATAGTGTAGTAGATAGGAATAAATCAGTACCCTACAAATCTTTTCTTCAAAGCAAAAATTTGTATCATATCTTTTCTACTATTAAAGATGTATATTGACTAACTTTCAAAACCAAACCAAATGAGTCTGCAACATTTTCCATCTATTACGGATTAATTGTCTCCATCCCTACGTCTATATAGTTGGCTTCCCCATCATGACAAAAAAAAATCATTCAAACACATCTCTCAAACAAATACTCAAATACATCACTCATATCACACCAAAAAAAAAACAGTAGTAGTATTCATGTGCAAGCGTGCAGCCTCTTTCTTTCTTTTTGTTAAAGCTCATATTCTGATGAAACACATCAAGGCCATGTTTTATTTTGACTCGTTTCGTGTTCATGCTTTCTTCTAATACACACGTAAATATTCATTTTCATTTTGATTCCTTTCTCCGGCGAGCTTCGCTATTTTTTTCTGACGTGTATCGTACCACTTTCGACGAAGTAAGGTAAGGTCCTAGCGTCCTTGTTTCATGTAAACCCGTTTATGGCATCTCTGTCTGTCTTTTAACCTAAATAAGCACGCAGCTCTTCTGCTGATCTTCGGTGACAACTCCCGTAAAACGAACCGTTCCTTTAACACCGAGTTTTCCGGCTTGTTGTGTCATCTCCGGCAAAGCTTCATTATTTTGGACGACTTTAACTTTCACTTCGCTCGTACGTTTAAAGGTAAGGAATATATACTCTCACATATATTTTTTTCAAAAGCATAGAATTATGAAGTGAATCATGAACTAAATCCTTCTGACCAAAATTAGAGAAATAGTCTTTTTGTTGTCGTCGAGAAATAAGAACTAAACGAAACATAAGAAATAAAATATAAGTATAGTAGTACCCCTACATCTGAGTCTAACATGCACGTTATCAAAGATGTGAATTTGAAACTATTTTCGAAATAGCCCTTTATAGTTTTGAAATGTGACACAACAACCCTTAAAGTTTAGTACATGTCATTAAAAGTCCCTCATGATGACTTTTACCCTTATATTATATTAAGTATATTAAACAGTTTTAATATGCTTTTGGTGTTTTATCAACTATAAAGAAAAAAAAGGTTGCATATGATAGAAAATTTATAACATGTCGCACAAGTTTAATTTGCCACTTAAATTTCATTACTAGTTTGACAAGTGAGGTTATGTGGTTAGAAATTGAGGCATGTGTACACTGGTACTTTTATTAATATTAGCATCGCTATATTTTTATTAGGTGATCGAACATTTGTGACGTTTGATCTTTAAGGATGTTGAGGATCAAGGTGAGTTTATAGCCCCTCTTTCACTTGTTTTACAATTATTTTACAAATCTCGGGGGAGAATACATGCTCATTACAACTTGTTTACATACTTATTTACATACTCGTACTCATTTACAAACTCGGTTACTTGATTTATATCATACTCCCTTTCTACTTATGGATTTAAGTATTTAAAGCTGTTTATGAATACAATGGTTATCTTTTCATTGGACACAAGTATTTCTGGTTATCATCTTATGTTTATGTGTTGCATAAGTAGCGATTAGACCACTCAATGCCCAAAACTATCATGAACTGTTAATTACGGATTGTAAGCATGAATGTTATAAATAGATCTATTGGGACTAAATTATACCTATCCGGGGTGAGTAGCCTCAACTTTGCGGTGTACGGACAACGGGTATATAATCATGTCACTTTCATTTGGTGTCTTTGACAAACACCGTAGGTAGAAATACATTTGGCGATAATATATGCTACAAATAAATAACTTCAGTGTCAATAGCTTAAGCGTAACAAATCAAACAGTAAATACATCAATGTGACAACTCTGTATCTGTTCTAGTAGTATATATTTTTTAGAAAAATCTTGTGGTCCAAACTTACTTTGTTGAACATACAGGTTATTAAACCATTTTTTTCATTATACTACGGTGAAGCAGTAGACATTATTCCTCTTTTGAATCAACAATTACATTTTCAAAAATTTAATGAACTCACCACACACACACACACACACACACACACACTTTTAAGCATGTTTTTCTCAGGTGGATTAGATGCATGGATTACTTGATGTGCATTAGAGTCCAAAATTGACAGGATTTTCATTCATCGGGATTCTACTTACATCAAATGATCAAATCTCGTTGTATGTTCCTTTCTAGCTTTTCATTGTGAGCAATATGGGACAAATAATATAATTAGTTCAAAAAATAACGAGGATTATTTTCAAACGACACATATTAGAGGTCCTCTCTTAAATCTTGTTTTTGTATTATAAGTAACACATCCCCGGAAATATTCTGTTGCGACTCATTTTAGGGGGAGATACAGATTGTATCAGAGCACTGGCTATAGAGAACTAGGTTGCATATTTACCCAGACCTAAGCCGTTTTCACAAACATTTGCATCACAAAACATTTTCAAAGTACATAAAACGCATCTACTTGCTTAGGTTACTTGTTACCTTAATGTGCTTAACATGACAAACATATATATTAAATATATATGCTTGACATTCCTTTTGTGTATATCGTCACTTTATATAATATAATTAAATTATATAAAGACTAGAACATTTCTTAAGATATTTGATTAACCACAATGGTCTTATTTTACTTCTTAGACATTGTGAGTTGCACAATGGTCTCACATTTGTTCTCAAGACATTGTTTATTTAAACACTGTTCTCTAAGAATATTTTTTTTCTCTCATAACTTTATACAATATTGTATTACACGAAAACCGTCATAATTTTTGTTTACATAGAATTTATGTATGAATCTAAAGTATACAAGTGTGCTTAGTATGGCGGGGACTGGAATATAAAGGATTGATATGATAATTGTTATGTTAACAAAACCCATCACAGTTCTGTTTACATGGGATTATGCATGAATCTAAGTATTACAAGTCTTGTATGGGCGGGACTTGTAATCGTAAGGGTTTGAATGATAATTGCTATGTTGGACTCCATACATAGAGACCTTTATCTTAGTTACTAAACCGTATACTCCTTCAATTATTTTGACGCTATGGTTCGATCTAATCCCCCAAAAATGACACTCCTGATTGTTTTACTCTCCGTCGTCGAATACTATTTTAAAGAGCACTCGTCCCATACTCATTAGAGCACATGAATTGTCATGTCATCCATCACCTTGAAGGTTATGTGAGTACGCGTATTGCATCAGAAATTATTAAGCAGGATGATTTGTAATCTATTTATTTGAAAGGATTGGGACGCCTCTTCATTTAAATAAATAAATTGTGAATCACCGAACCATAAGTTTATCATTTCTTACTTACATAAATTTGGACGCTTCTTTATGTAAATAAGGAATTATAAATGAGTGGGCTTAATGGTATCCAATATGAGACGAGTATGAACTTGAACCCAATAATCACCGGAATTCGTTAAAAGAATTAGAAACACAATGGTGTCTTACCACTCATCGAAAACCTCAAGGCCTCGCTTGAGCTAAATGATCTCATTCTTAAGTTATTACTTTTGCCATTTCAAATCCTTGCGATCACGAACTGTCTGTAGAGTATTTATCTATCGACTAAGTACAATGTTCCGTCACCTATCACATAAGCTCTCCCGCGAGCTCCTTCCATTTGTTGATCATTATTATGGGGGTATTGTTTCTCGGAGTGTTCTCACTATTCGCATTCTATCATCGTTTACTACGGTCATTATCGTATGGTTACTGTTGTTGGGGTTGTTGGGTCCTGGAGCGGTCCCATCTTGTACAAGTCTATTCATCAAGCGATACAAACCTCCCTCAAACAAGCTAAACACTTGTCGATACAATATTCGAGTGAGTTATTCGTTTCAGACCAATAGTACAACAATTTCAGTCATGGTACATTCTAGTACTGCCAAGTAAGTCGGATACTTACATCCATTAGCCGCGTTCGATATTAATCATCGAACATTGCAGATATCAGAAACGAGACTCTGCCCTTAAACAATTAAGACTTCAAACATGCATACTCCGCGAGTACACTTTCTATTCTATGCTTTCGCTATTAAGAGACTCTCTCTATAATGTGGTTATATCAATCATAAAACACGTAATGAAATATATTTTCTAAAAAAATCCATTCTAGACATCGATCATAAAGGTGTAGGTGGTTTGCGGCAGTTCTCTTGTTGGCATTTGGATTTAGATCCCCCGAATACAAAACACGTGGGATTTTAAACACTTACAATTACGACATGATAAATGCATCCAACTCATATAAGGAGTTGAAAACATATATGATAATTAATACATAAAATGAAAACTACAAAGTCCCTTCGGTCGTAGCTAGAATAAATCACTCATAATACTTAACAACGAACAGATAGCGAAGGAGATTAAATCTCTGGTCAAACCTAACCAAAAGTTAAGATATTAAGAAGGGTCAATAATCAAATTTGCTAAAATAAAGGTCATCATCAACTTGTAATAAAACTAACTGGGTTTAATTAAATCTTAAATCTTTTTGGTCCCACAATCGTTAACACAAATTTAATCTCGGGACGAGATTTTTTTAAGGAGTAGGTACTGTAACATCTGGCAATTTTCGAAACTTTAAATGTTCTATGTTACCTTTTGACATTTTGGGTCCGTTCACAAATTTTTTTTAACTTGGACCCTTTTTTACCGTCGGATAAAACAATTGTCCAGCGTAGCCTGTAAATTTCAAAACATATTAAATAATAACTTCAAAATTATTATTATTTATCTACATTATTTATAAACTAAACATTTGCACGGTTTCCTGAAACTCAAATTACATGTGAAGGGGACACTATTGAAAGAATATACCATAGTAGTTACTTTCCTAATACTATTTTCTATCATTGCTATTCCAAGCACTATTATGAGAAATATATACAATTCGCTAGCACTATTAGAGAATCTATAATTTTTCCTAATACGATTCATAATACTAATTCCTAATACTATTCCTAGCACTATTTGAGATATATACTAAATTCCCTATCCTTTGTTTAAAATTTGAATCTACGCTCTCGAGTGCGTCGAATCACACCCACCCAACACGAGTCAACACTGTGAGTGCAAGTGCTGTACAACATCAAGAAAAAGGAGTAGCGTGTAGGGGGTTGTAGGGTCCTACGACTATAAATTTCTTCTATCGATGGGGTAGGGGACGTAGATAATAGGGGGGGGGGGGGGTGGTTGGGTTTGGGGGGGGGGGGCAAGGGGTTTGTCATGACGGTAGGGGTAGGGGGTGGGGGGTGGGGGGGGGGGGGGGGGACAAGGTAGGTGGGCGTGTGGTTGTGATGGGTGGGTAGTGACAAGTATGATTGGATTGGTTTTAGGGGGGGAGAAAGAGGGGACTGTGTAGGCAGTAAACATTGTTGAGAGTGGAGTAGGATATCATCATACTTGGAGGGAGTGAGGAGAGGGGGATGGATTAAGCACCAAAGCCATACACACACAAAATACATCTATAGCGCTAATCTAGAACTTGGGGGGTTTTGTTTGAAGGAGGGGTGGGGTGAGGGTGAGGAGACTTATTGTGGTGTTATGGTTATCACACGAGAGAGGTAAGAAGTTTTATGTAAAAATGGAGAGAGTGGGTGAGCGAGTGGTGGGGAGTATATGTTAGGTGGGGTGCGGCGTTAGGGGGGGAGGGGAGGGGAATGGTGATAGGTTGGTATTTTTAACTATGAAAGTTAGATGTGTTTTATTAATTAGTATGTGTTGTTTGTAAATATTTTAAAGAAATAATTGTTTGATTAATGTTAAACAATTAAAAATAAACAAAATATTTAAATTATATTTAATTATCACAATTTATTTAATAAATTATTTAACATTTTATTCAAAAACGATTATTAAATGTGAACCCGGCCTTAGAATAAACATCCGTGTACGTGCTCTACGTATTTTATTATTTTACTATTTTACATAAGTATCCCATATGTTGTAATTTAATTTTTAACGTTTACGTTTAATCTTCGTGGTTGCTCCCAAACACTTGCATTTTGACACTTGCATACATGCATAACTTACCCAATACCCCTAATACCTTAACTTACACATATATGTGTATACACACTTGAACAATTAAAATATAAATCATATCTCTTCCCCATACCCCATGTGGCTGGCCCCAAAAAGAATACACCAAAACCCACTTTAGCAAAGTTGAAAGTCTCCATTTCCTATATTGTATTCAAATAGTGTAGTAGATAGGAATAAATCAGTACCCTACAAATCTTTTCTTCAAAGCAAAAATATGTATCATATCTTTTCTACTATTAAAGATGTATATTGACTAACTTTCAAAACCAAACCAAATGAGTCTGCAACATTTTCCATCTATTACGGATTAATTGTCTCCATCCCTACGTCTATATAGTTGGTTTCCCCATCATGAAAAAAAAATCATTCAAACACATCTCTCAAACAAATACTCAAATACATCACTCATAATATCACACCAAAAAAAACAGTAGTAGTATTCATGTGCAAGCTTGCGGCCTCTTTCTTTCTTTTTGCTAAAGCTCATTTTCTGATGAAACATTTCTGACGATGTAAGCCAACACATCAAGGCCATGTTTTATTTTGACTCGTTTCGTGTTCATGCTTTCTTCTAATACACACGTAAATATTCATTTTCATTTTGATTCCTTTCTCCGGCGAGCTTCGTTATTTTTTTTCCGACGTGTATCGTACCACTTCCGATCAAGTAAGGTAAGGTCCTAGCGTCCTTGTTTCATTTAAACCTGTTTATCGCATCTCTTTCTGTCTTTTAACCTGAATAAGCACGCAGCTCTTCTGCTGATCTTCGGTGACAGCTCCCGTAAAATGAACCGTTCCTTTAACACCGAGTTTTTCGGCTTGTTGTGTCATCTCCGGCAAAGCTTCATTAATTTGGACGACTTTAACTTTCACTTCGCTCGTACGTTTAAAGGTAAGGAATAATATACTCTCTCGATATATTTTTTTATCAAAAGCATAGAATATGAAGGGGAATCATGAACTAAATCCTTCTAACCAAAATTAGAGAAATAATCTTTTTGTTGTCGTCGAGAAATAAGAACTAAACGAAACATAAGAAATAAAATATAAGTATAGTAGTACCCCTACATCTGAGTCTAACATGCACGTTATCAAAGATGTGAATTTGAAACTGTTTTCGAAATAGCCCTTTATAGTTTTGAAATGTGACACAACAACCCTTAAAGTTTAGTACATGTCATTAAAAGTCCCTCATGATGACTTTTACCCTTATATTATATTAAGTATATTAAACAGTTTTAATATGCTTTTGGTGTTTTATCAACTATAAAGAAAAAATAGGTTGCATATGATAGAAAATTTATAACATGTCGCACAAGTTTAATTTGCCACTTAAATTTCATTACTAGTTTGACAAGTGAGGTTATGTGGTTAGAAATTGAGGCATGTGTACACTGGTACTTTTATTAATATTAGCATCGCTATATTTATTATTAGGTGATCGACACAATTGTGACGTTTGATCTTTAGGGATGTTAAAAGAGATCACGGTGAGTTTATACCCTTCTTCACTTGTTTTATACAATTATATTACAAAATCAGCGTGGGAGAATACATGCTCATTACAACTTGTTTACATACTTATTTACATACTCGTACTCATTTACAAACTCGGTTACTTGATTTATATCATACTCTCTTTCTACTTATGGATTTAAGTATTTAAAGCTGTTTATGAATATCCATGTTTAGCTTTTCAATTGGACACCAGTATTCTGTTATCATCTTATGTTTATGTGTTGCATTAAGTTGCGATTAGACCCTCAATGCCCAAAGACTATCATGAACTGTTAATTACGGATGTAACATGAATGTTTATAAATAGATCTATTGGGACTAATTATCCCTATCCGGGTGAGTAGTGCTCACTGTGCCGGTGTACCGGACAACGGGTATATATCATGTTCAATTCATTTGGGTGTTATTTTAGCTCAAACTCATAGGGAATCCTGGAAACAAAAACAGATAGCCATGAAACACAACATGGAGAGAAGCACTCCCTCATACTTATTCTAATACTACATCACACTTATTCAAAATAAAAATTAAAATAGATAGATAATACGGGTTGCCTCTCGAGAAGCGCTTGTTTATTAACGAGTCACTAGCTTGACTTGCCCTTAAATTTAGTTGTTCATGGGGAAAAGACAGAGATCCGGGACATCTAAAGCATGGATGTCCCTCCGTGGTAGTGTTTGATCCGATGCCCGTTTACCTTGAAGTTGGGACCGTTGGGTTGGGATAACTCAACAGTGCCATAAGGAAACACTTCTGTAATTGTAAACGGGTCGGACCAACTAGATTTCAATTTTCCTGAGAAAATCTTCAATCTAGAATTAAAAAGAAGAACACGATCACCGACATGGAATTCTCGGTTTTTGATTTTTGAATCGTGAATCTTCTTTATCTTTTCCTTATAGATCAAATAATTCTCATAGGCCTGATGTCGAAGTTCATTTAATTCATTTAATCGAACCTTACGATGATCATCCGCAGTTTTAAGATCAAAATTAGTCCATTTTAAGGCCAGTAGGCTTTGTGCTCGAGCTCAATGGGTAGATGATAAGTTTTTCTGTACACGAGCCTATATGGAGTATAACCAATAGGAGTATTAAAAGCGGTACGGAAAGCCTACAAGGCGTCATCTAACTTGTCAGCCTATTTAGCTCGATGCTCACCCACTGTCCTCTCTAAAATCCTTTTCAAAGCACGATTAGACACCTCCACCTGGCCACTAGTTTGAGGATGATACGAGGTAGAAAGCTTATGAGTAACACCATATTTTTAAAACACCTTAGAAAATTGATCATTACAAAAATGAGTACTTCGATCACTAATAATGGCCCGTGGGGTTCCAAATCTAGAAAATAATTGTTTTAAAAATTTCACAACTACTCGGGCGTCATTTGTGGGTAAGGATTTGGCTTTAACCCATTTAGAAACATAATAGACATCTACGAGTATATACTTGTTCCCTCGTGAAGACGGGAACGGCCCCATAAAGTCGATGCCCCACACGTTAAAGATCTCATAAATTTGGATAAGATTCTGGGGCATTTCGTCACTTTGTGAGATTTTTCTTTGACGTTGACATGCGTCACAGTGTTTGACCATGACGTGGGCATCACGATATATAGTGGGCCAAAAGAAACCAGAATCAAAAACTTTCTTGGCGGTGTAGTTAGGGCCATGATATCCACCGGTAGGACCATGGTGACAAGCTTCAAGAATATCCATAGCTTCCTCCCATCCATACACAGCCTAATTATTTAATCAGCATATATTCTAAATAAATAGGGGTCATCCTAAAGATTATGTTTTATATCTTTGAAAAAATTCTTCTTTTGCTGGGATGACATTCCTTTAATAAGCACATTACCTACTAAGTAGTTTGCAATATCGGCAAACCACGGGGGTTTATTTTCATCATTAAGGGAAATCATATTCAGGGACTCGTGTGGAAAATTATCATTCATTTCTATTTCAACAAGATCCCTTTTATGAGGATTTTCAAGTCTACTCAAGTGATCATCCGCTAGATTATCTGCTCCTTTTTTATCACGAATCTCGATATTAAATTCTTGGAGTAAGAGAATCCATCAAAGTAATCTCGGCTTAGCAAATAAATTCTTTAAGGCCGAGTGATCCGTATACACTATGGTTTTAGACAAGACAAGGTAAGACCGGAATTTCTCAAATGCATACACCACAGCTAATAACTCTTTTTTAGTGGTGGTGTAATATGTCTAAGCATCAAATAAAGTCTTACTCGCATAGTGTATAGGCTAAAAATATTTGTTCTTTCGTTGGCCCAAGACTGCTCCTACCATAAAATCACTTGCATCGCACATAATCTAAAACGGTAAGTCCCAATCAGGGGCCACGAGAATTGGAGCCTCAGTTAATTTCTTTTTAAGATACTCAAATGATTCAAAACATTCTTTTGAAAACACGAACGAAGTTTCTTTCTCTAAAAGATGGGTCATAGGCCGGGCTATTTTGGAGAAGTCTTGGATGAATCTCCGATAAAAGCCGGCATTACCTAAGAAACTCCTAATTTCATTAACCGTAGGAGGAGGAGGTAATTTAGTAATAACATCAACTTTAGCTTTATCAACCTGAATACCATTTTTTGAAATCTTATGGCCGAGGACAATACCCTCTTTAACCATAAAGTGGCACTTCTCCCAATTTAAGACAAGATTGGTGTCTTCGCACCTTTTAAGCATCATGTCTAAATGGGAGAGGCAAGAAGAGAACGAATCCCCAAAGACCGAAAAATCATCCATGAAGACTTCCATGGTTTTCTCAATCATATCATGAAAAATTGCCACCATACACCTTTGGAAAGTCCCAGGGGCATTGAAAAGACCGAAAGACATCCTACGGTAAGCAAACGTCCCATAAGGGCAGGTGAAGGTGGTTTTTTCTTGGTCTTGGGGATCGATGGGAATTTGAAAATACCCAAAAAATCCATCAAGAAAACAATAGAATTCATTCCCAGCTAAACGTTCAAGCATTTGGTCCATGAAAGGAAGAGGAAAGTGGTCTTTACGGGTGGCGTCATTTAACTTTTGATAGTCAATACAAACACGCCATCCCGTGACCAATCTAGTCGGAATTAACTCATTATTATTATTATTAGTAACCATCGTCATACCACCTTTCTTTGGTACGACGTGCACAGGACTAACCCAAGGACTATCCGAGATAGGGTAAATCAATCCAGCATCTAGAATTTTGATAACTTCTGCATTAATGACTTCATGAATTTTTGGATTTACCCTTCTCTGGTGTTGGACAACAGGTTTAAAGTCATCTTCCATCAATATCTTGTGGGTGCAAAAAATAAGATCAATGCCCCTGATATCAAATATTTTCCAAGCGATTGCTCGTTTATGTGACTTTAAAACCTTAATAAGCTGATTCTTTTCCTCCCTTTTCAAGTTTTTAGCAATAATGACGAGTAACTTTGAAGTTCCCTTTAAAAATGCATACTAGAGATGAGGAGGTAAGTCCTTGAGTTCAAGATCAGGAGGTTCTTCAATTGAAGATTTAGTCGTTTTAATTTCATCATTTTTAAGCTCTTTCGGAGGGAGATCTTTTTAGAATCATTATTTAATAATTTTTCAAGAAGAACGATATCTCCCTCCGGATCAAATATTCCCTCATCAATTTCAGGAGGTATAGAATCATCTAGAGAAAATGGTGTCAATCTCTTCCAAAAGAAAGTCACTATCCCCGAAAGGAGTAAGAGACGGGAAAGAGACGCGACATCTGGATCAAAAGAAGGAGTGTGACTGTCACTCAAAGGATTAATCGATTTTTGAACATTTAACACTTCGTAAAAATGATCCTCGCATGTCGTGTCAATGATATCAATATGATTGATTGACTCATCTCCATGCTTATGATAATATTTCGAAGTGCTCTCAACATTGAAGATTAAGTTTTCATCGCCGACTCTAAGAGTCAATTCTTCTCCATATACATCGACTAGAGCTCGGGCCGTCCTCAAGAATGGTCTCTCTAAGATAAGGGGACACGAGGATCGGCGTCATAGTCAACAACAACAAAGTCAGCAGGAAACGTGAACTTACCCACTTGCACGAAGACATCCTCAGCTATACCAGCCGAGTAAGCAACCGACCGGTTAGCTAACTCTAAGGTCATATGAGTGGGTACAAGTTCATGTAACATTAACTTTTTCCACACAAAAAGAGGCATTAAGTTTATGCTAGCACCTAAATCTGCTAGGGACTTGCATTCCTTAAGCTCATTAAAATCATAATGAATGAGAAATTTCCTAGGGTCTCCAAGTTTTTCAAGTAACTTTTTAAGGAGGACCGCTAAGCAATTCTCATTATGAAGAGTATTAGCCAATTCTAGAAGTTTCTCCTTATTAGAAATGAGATCTTTCAACATTTTAGCATATTTTGGCATTTGAGCTAAAGCTTCAGCAAAACTGATATTGAAGTGAAGTTTCTTGAACATATGCAAGAACTTATGAATTTGGATATCAGATTTGTCTTGAAGCTTATCCTTGTTCAACCTCGAAGGATAAAGAATAGGAGGCTGATGAGGATTTCGCTCATGAATCTCATTTGGTTTATAAACGAGAGATGGCTGGATTACCGAAGATGGGACTCATGCGGTACTTTCTGAACTTGAAATATGCACCTGGTCCATGGTCGGCTTCGGCTCTCGTTCCACCTCCTTAGAAGAAGAAGAAGGAGGTGGTGGTGGAACTGAGGGTCCAGCCAAAGTAATACTACTCCGTGTGGTAATTACTTTAATATCTTCTCGAGGGTTAGGAATGGTGTTGCTAGGAAGCACACCCTGAGGTATTTCATTAAAAGCTTTTTCCATTTTGTCATTTGATTAGCTAATAATTGAAACTTAGCATCAGAAGCAATTATATATTGTCTTAATAACTCATCAGAAGATGGAGCATTTGTCTGAGCTTGATTAAAATTTTGACCTTGGTTTTGATTAAATCCTTGATTTTGATTATAATAATTCCATTGGTTAAAATTTTAACCTTTGTTATTTTGATTAAACCCTTGATTTTGATAACCTTGATTAAATCGATTATGATTCTGGTTATTTCTGTTTTGATAGTTTTGATTATTTTGATTGGAATTATTTGCTTGATTGAAACCGGGTGGTCCAAGATAATTGTTGGAACGATAGCTTAAGAGATTACGGTTTCCTTGAGGTTGGTAAGAGTTACCTCCCATATTATAGTTTCCCGTAGCAGCATATACGTCCCCTTGAGTGAAGACACTGGCGGCTTGACACTCAAAATATTGATGTGGACCACCACAAGTCTCGCAACTCGGATTAATAGAATTAACTTGCTGATTAGATTGGCACATTCTTAGAAATTTTTTGGTCATTTCGGCAATCTGCTGAGTAAGAGCTGCTATTTTAAGAGACGAATAAGTGATCGATCTAGATGACTCGCCCCGTTGAGCTGAGGTATCCCAGTCATTGTGGTGAGTGGTCATATTATCGATTAGATCATAACACTCTTCGGGTCGCCTTTTCATAAAGGTGCCTCCAGTAGCAGCATTGATTGTATCCCGGTGTCTCAAAGTTAACCCGTTATAGAATGTATCTATTTTAGTGACGGGTAACATATTATGGTTAGGACACCAGTCAATCGACAACTTGTAACGTTCCCAATATTCGTCAGGAAGCTATCGGAAGTTATTGTTATCATTCCTTAATTTCGTAACCATAGAAGGAGGGAAGTATTTAGATAGAAACTTGGTTACCATCTCCTCCCAGCTACGAATAGAATTCTTTGGTAGACGATCAAACCGAGCGGTGGCATGATGCGTCAAAGAATAAGGAAAGAGACATAAGCGCTGGACGTCATGCGGGACTCCATATTGCTTCATATTTTGAGTGACGGTCAAGAATTTGTCAATATGCTTATTTGCATCATCACCCGGTAATCCGTGAAACTGACAACTATTTTGGACTTGTTGAATCATATGATTCTTAAGACCAAAATCCGTAGCCTGAATGGTCATAGGGGCGATCGGACCACCCCGACCAAGCATAGTCGGCTGACACAGCTCCTCTATCGTTCGGAGATCGGGAACCAGATTTTAAGGATTAGGTCCTGGTGGACCATTATGATTTTGAGAAATAGGACCCACAGGAGGCGGTCCCTGACTTTGGTTTAGATTATTACTCATATTTATTTCTTCAATATCAAATAAAAGTGATGGTTCACCAAGATTTCTTCGACGATTTCGTATAACGCTCTCGGGGATCAGAAAAAGGAGGAACGAGTTCGTTCGAAGTAGATCGCGTACTCATGCACTAAAAAGAAATAAAATAGAAAAATATTTTTGATTTTTTTATAAAGATAATAAAAGAGAAATAAAGTTAAAAATAAAAATATTTTTGGTATTTTTTTAATATATATATATATATATTATTTAATATTAGTAAGGATCCAGCGAGAAGTAAATTGTAAAATAGAAAGAAGTGATTTAAAAAACAACACAATTTGAGATGCTTATCTATTTTCATAATCTTACCATAATTTTCTAATACAATTTACTCCCATTACGACTTGCTTTAGTGCATTTTTATTCATTTTGGATGTCACTTTGGAGTTTCTCAAGAACGTTAATTCGATGCGTAGTGGTGCAATGATTTTCATGATTTTTGGCACATGAGAGGAACTAAAAACAAGAGAAGTAAATATGAAATGCATCTAATATAAGTATATGCATTAATTTGATAGCTAGAAAAGAAAACACATTATGATGCGTTATAATGCATCTAAGATTATAGAGATGCATCTAATTTAAGTCGGTGCATCTCGAATATGCGGTTATAGTTACTTCTTATCCTTCTTATTTTAGAAAATTCTTATTATTGATCCTAATCTCTCTCACTTCTCTCTCTAATATATATATATATAATATTTCTATATATATATTATACTATTTATATTAGTTATATATATATATATATATATATATATATATATATTATATATAAGGAAAAAGGAAAGAATAAATGGAAATATTCTTTAGATGTTTTTATTTTTTTATTTTTTTATTTTTTTACCTTTTTATTTTTTTATTTTTATAAAAACGAAAACAAACTATTAAAAAAAGAATCTTCAAGGCACTAACTCGAAACACAACACAAAAATGGTACAACACTCCCCGGCAGCGGCGCTAACAACTTGGTTCGCCCGTGAGAACGTATCGGTAATAATATTCCCGTTAGAAGTAAGAATCACGTGAGGATAAGTGATAATTAAATCTTTCGGAGTCGAATCCACGGCGAGATCTGAATGGAGATTTACGTTTATGTTCTTAATTGGATGCTTGATTATCAAATATTTTTGGTTTGATTTTAAACTAAGGATATAAACTACGAATTAATAAACTAAAAGATCTAAAATATATATTTAACGGATATGCTTGTCAAGTGAGGCGAAAAGATCATTAAGTGTGAAGTTAAGTTTTTATTGATGAATTAGTACTCGTTAAAAAAACTATATTCTCACAACGTTGGTTTATTTTGAAAACAATCTTTTATATTGGTATTAATTACTAGATTAATATTTAGCTATCCTTTCGGCTTTTGCCCGTCAAAATAACCAAACAAGTAATCTAAATAATCCGAAAATTATTAATCAACAATCCTTTTTTATTTCACACTTAATTCACTAATCATTACTCACTTAACAAGCATAAAATAAACTACTCACTAATCATACCAACAATCATATTAACAATCATAAACATATTAATCTAATTAAACTAAAACTACTAAGTATTGAAATATAAGAGAAAGTAGAACCCGGTCGAAGCAACGAAAACAAAATAACCACCCGATTTTATAAACTAAATAAACACTTAAGTTTATTTCTTTTATTAGATTTTATTAAACTAATTAGTTGATAAAGTTATAAACTTTATATACCAAAAAGCTTGTAAAATCTATAAAAGCTATTAAACTTAAGATATTAAACTAGCTTATTAAACCCTTAAGCTCCTCGCCTTAGATGTAGAAAAGGTTTCATCAACATTAAAACACAAACACAATTATAATAAATAAGATATATGACTAATAAGCTAGAGATTAAACTAAAAACTACTAAAAATGTAAACTTTAGATCTAAATCCACCCGAAACTAAGGTGTTCTCTTCGAAAAGTGAACGCGAATCGGGTATATTTAAGGATTAGATCTAATAACAATAAGCTATTATGAAAAAGCTAACAACTTTAAGCTAATAATTGAAAAGGCTACAATCACTTTAAGCTAATAACAACTAAATCGACAACTAAAACGATAAATCTATAACTATTAAATCTCAATCCATTCGAAACTAAGTTGATTACTTTGAAAAGTAAACGCGGATCGGGTATATTTAAGGATTGGATCTAAAACAATAGGCTATAATAAAAAGCTACAAACTTTAAACTAAAACAAATGATAAAAAAGACAAACTTGGAAAATAAGCTACTTGAAATAAGCTATAAAAAGCTTGGTCGAATGGTTTAAAAAGAAAAGTTGAACCAAAAAAATAAGCTAAGGAAATAAGCTTATTCGAAATAAGCTATGAGGTAACTCATCTCAAAAATAAGCTAATACAAAAATAAGCAAATCGAAATAAGCTAAAAGCTTATTCGAAAACTTAAAATCTAAATATAGGAAATGAGCTAAACCGAATAAGCCATAAGATCTTATCCGATATTTAAAAGCTATTTCTCAATAAGCCACAAATAAGCAATAATATTAATTTAGGAATAAGCTAAAAAAAGGAAAAGATTTAAGGATTAGAAAAAGAAATAAGTTTAAGTGATACCAATCTTGAAAACCATCTTCATTAATAAAATAAGCCAATACAATAAGTTGAGACAATAAGCTAAAAGCTTTTACAAAATAAGCTAAAACTAAGACAATAAGCTAAAACTACACTACTCCTACTATGTGAAAATGTAAAAAAATGAAAAGGAAAGAGTTATATGAATGTGTCGTCCGATCTCCCTCGTCTTCTCGTCTTTATATTCAATTTGATATCTTTTTGTCCAAGAAAATTTACATGGCTCTCTTTTAGCCACGTTGCACTCTCTATTTTGATAACATTCTCCATATCAAATCGCACCCTCACATAATGAAGTAACACAAGGTAATCTGAACGATAATGACTTTGTTTCGATTGGGCTTGCATAGGCTCGTTTCTTTTATATCTTTTTGGGCTTTGGTCATTTTCATTAATCTTCAAATAGATCTTCTTGTAATCTTCAATAAACATTATGTATTTCACACTTTTGCTCCAATGTCTTCGTTTGTTCCTATAATAATAAATAACACATTTATACGATATATGCACTTAAACTTCACATATTTGTTATTTATTATGCCGTAATTGAGGGATTTTTCGCACTAAAAACATGAATATTTACGCGCTCATCACATGACTCTATCTTCCAATCGCTTGTTCTTAAGTTATGGTCTGCTAACACTAGTAGTGGTAATTACTCTTGTAGAGAAAGACACACGTTTGTTAGTTTTTATAATGTCTTGAGGCAACTGTGTTGTTCTAGTTTGATTAGGCTTTGTGTGCACTTTGTACATTCCTGATGCAATCACGTTTGTGTTCTTTTGAACTGTATTCACATTCTGAGTCAAAATCTGTGCAGTGACTGGTTTTGAAGAATCACTGGACACATTATTTATGGTTACCGACTTTAACTTTGAAAAATCTTTCTTTGCAAGAGAATATGAAAAAATAGCCGGTTTACCTAAAATTGATTGTCTTTGACTTTAAAAAAACATTCGATTGTTGAATAACCGATGGTTTTTCAAACTTAGTTTCTACATATTTTCCTTTCATCTTTTCAATGAGTTTCTTCAACTCACTTATTGCAATGCCTTTGTCTTGTAGTTGAGCTTCCAAGTCTTGAATTTTAAAGTATTTGACATTTAATTCTCGAAATGAATTTGATTCTTTTTTCTTCCAAGCTTTGTCATTTTTAATATGTTCTTAGCATTGCTGTAAAGCAAGTTCAAGATTAATCGCATGTTGCTGAAGTGCTTTAAAAAAATTTGACGTTGTATTTCTTTTTGAAAGCTCATTTTCAAGACTTTGACATTTTTCTAAAGCTTCCAAATAATCACATTGTAAATTAGTAACTTCATCAAGTTTAGTGTACACACCAAGTATTGCATTCATGTGATCAGCATAGTAATATTTCCTGGAAAGTCGATCGATTTCATTCAAGAACTATGTCTTTTGAGTTTCCGGTTGAGATTTAAGAGAGTCTACTTCATGTTCAAGAGAATTAAAGTATCTCAAATCATCAACCATTTCCTCTTTCAAACACAAGTGAAAATTTTCTAAATTAGCCAAAATTGCACTAATTTGAGGACTAAAATTTCCTTCAGTTGTATTTTGGATAAACGGATCTATATGACCATAATATGTTTTAGCAATCGTTTGTTTGCAACGTTCCACTCCATCAAAAATCATGTCAAAACTACTTTTAATTTTTATAAGTTCTTTAGAGCTTTTACACTTTTAATCCCACGGAGTGGATTCATCCATCCGTTTTCTAACAAATTTGTTTGTTTATTAAAAGACTCTTTTGAATTTTTATTTTTGACAGGTGTATGACTTATTTTTGACCTTTCTGAAAAATATCTTTGTTCATCAGACTTCTCACGTTATGGAACGAACAAATCATAAAGACTATCTAAGTTTTTGTAATCAAAAGGTTTGATTAAATCACTTAATTTTGATCGACTTTCTTGGGCAAGACAAAGCGTTTCGTCAAATTCAAGAGCTAACATTAAAGCAAGATTATCATTATAGAAACCTATATCATACAAACGAGGATTCGCTCTTTGAGCTTTCTTGAGGAACTCAGGTTTTACAAAACTCGTTTTACAATTACGATTAAGCATATTCATTGTTTGAATTGATTGACCGGTTTTGTATACAATATCATCCAAAACTTTGATTTTATTTTCCAAAGCAATGACTTTTTCAAGTTCCTTGTCTTCACGAGTTTTGTAAAACTTCTTTTGAGCCTCTTTTTCTTGTGACATTATGGAGATTGACTCTTGATTTGCAATAAGCTCTTTTATCATTTCTGAAATCGTTTGATTTAAATCATTTATCTTTCGAGTATATTCATTAAATGACTTTTCAGAAGATATTTTGTGTAAGACTAATTCCCCTTTAGCTTTTGCACATTTAATTTCAACCTTTGACGCATAATTCACATCATGATACCTATTAAGTTCAGCTTGGAACTTTTTAAGGTCTTGGAACATCAGTTGATTAGTCTTTGACAGTTCAGTTTTTGCTTCCTTAAAGTGTGTGTTTGATGATTCTAGACATTTATTTGTGTTTTTTAAATCCTTAATTTGACTTTTCAATTTTTCAACTAAAATTTTGTTTGATGATTCCAAAAGTTTATTACGGTCTTTACTATCATTAATTTCACATTTTAATTCCTCAATTAAAGAAGCAAGAAAATTACGTTCTTTAGCAAGATCGTCATCATCATGGTCATTCTGATCTCCATTAGTACTCATATCCAATGAATCAATAATGATATTATTATCACCTTGTTCATTCTGATATGTGTCATTAACAGATTCAGGTTACTCAGGATGTTGTCTGTCATTGGCCAACACATTATAGTCATCATCATGTTGTACCTTTTGCAATGGCTTAGCATCAAAGATGGGTCCAGAATTGTCAGCAGCATCTGGAGTGACCTCTTGAATTTATGCCATGTACATATAATGTGCTTCTAATTCCTGATCTTCAGGTTCATCATCAGTTTTATCTCTCCAATCAACTTGTTTAGCACTCAACTAGACTCCAGTTTCCTCTTGCTTACACAATAGCATCTTCTCCTTGTGATAAGATGCATTCTTTGCTCGTTTTGGTTTCTGACATTCCCTTGCTACATGCCTGGTATTTGATATTTTATACAAACTTTTTACCTAATTAAACGAACCCAAAAGACCAAAAACATAATGAAAAATGCATATATATGTTTGTTTTTGTGTTTGTGTATGTGCAGGTAACGGATATAAGAAAAAAGACAAAAGAAAGACTAAACTAGACAAAACCAAGCACGGGATTAGAAAGAACGCGAGAAAACGAATCCAACGGTGCCCTCGGATCTTAGTGGGCTAGTCGTGACCCATTTAAATAGACCGGGCCAACCCATGATTATTTCCAAGCAACCCAAGAAAAGAAATCAATTTGATTTATAAACAATGAAGTGACACCATCCCTGCGTCAGATCATGTGCGTTTTAAATAAATAGAGATGCTCACGTGATAGCGCATTATTTTTCTCCTTAGCGAATGAAATCTTGCCACGTGGTGGTGCAATGTTATACTACTTGAAATTCATTTCCAAATTGCAATAATTGATCAGACGATTGAAATGTTTGCGTTCGAGTTAAGCGAATACAAAAGGACACGTGGAGCAAGGCTATCGGCTGGATCAATTCCTCAAAATTGGCTATCCGTGTGACACTAAAAACAAGCCAATGATTGGCTCATCATTATCTAATCATGGGGACGAAATTACAAGAATGACCCCTCACTTTTGGTTATAAAGGGATCCGTTTCCTCATATTTTTGGGAAGGGAGAATTTAGGAGTAGATTTTAGGAATAGATTAGTTTTTAGCTTATTTGTTAGTTTCAGCTTATTTTAATGTAATTTTCAGCTTATTTCGTTTCTGTTCAGCTTATCTTAGCTTATTTCTTTGTGTACTCGAAGCTTAATCTGGAAATAAAGATGATGTTTGTTTGCTTATTGGTTCGGCTTATTACTTGTTCTTTCCTTCTACTAATCGGCTTATTTTTCTAGATAAGTGTCTCTTATAAGCATTATTTCCGTAGCTTAATTTCAGTTTCGAGTAAGCTTTTTCAATAGCTTATTCATTTTTAGCATGAGCTTATATGTTTTTGCAAAAGAGGTTACCGTGTTAGTTTATTAGTTGTTGAGGATACAAATAAATTTTCAAGTGCTTAATGAATAAGTTTAATGTGCTTATGGTTTCGGATCATGTTTAGATTTCATCTTATTTTTAAGTGCTTCTCCTTGGCGAATGAAATCTTGCCACGTGGTGGTGCAATGTTATACTACTTGAAATTCATTTCCAAATTGCAATAATTGATCAGACGATTGAAATGTTTGCGTTCGAGTTAAGCGAATACAAAAGGACACGTGGAGCAAGGCTATCGGCTGGATCAATTCCTCAAAATTGGCTATCCGTGTGCCAGCTAAAAACAACAATGATGGCTCACATTAATCTAAACATATGGGTGTGGGGGGGGGGGGGTGGGGGGGGGGGGGGGGGGGGGGGGGGGGGACGAAATTACAAGAATGACCCCTCACTTTTGGTTATAAAGGGATCCGTTTCCTCATATTTTTGGGAGGGGAGAATTTAGGAGTAGATTTTAGGAATAGATTAGTTTTTAGCTTATTTGTTAGTTTCAGCTTATTTTAATGTAATTTTCAGCTTATTTCGTTTCTGTTCAGCTTATCTTAGCTTATTTCTTTGTGTACTCGAAGCTTAATCTGGATAAAAGATGATATTTGTTTGCTTATTGGATCGGCCTATTACTTGTTCTGTTCCTACTCTAACTAATGCAATTATTTTTTTTCTAGATAAGTATCTCTTATAAGGGCATTATTTTCATAGCTTAATTTCAAGTTTCGAGTAATGCATTTTCAATAGCTTTATATTTTTAGAAGATCTTATAGTGTTTATCCAAAAAGAGGTTACCGTGTTAGTTTATTAGTTGTTGAGGATACAAATAAATTTTCAAGTGCTTAATGAATAAGTTTAATGTGCTTATGGTTTCGGATCATTTTAGATTTCATCGCTTATTTTTAAGTCTTAATTAATCAAGTTTAGTTTTCTAAATTTCTTATTTAGCTTATTCGGGTGTTAGATCTTGCTTAGATTATCAAAATAAGTTTCGGCTTATTTCTTTTTTCTATATGCGATGTGCTTATTGTTTCAGTTTTTGCTTAAATAGTTTAGACCTCATCTTGTTAAATAAATAGACTTAATAATTGTAAAATCGTTAAGTGCAGTTATACATCAAAATGAATTCTTGCGTTTGTATTCTGCTCCTTCATTTGGTTTGTAAATTCTCGTTGGGCCACGTTTGGTTTGTAAAACTACGAGTTAGGACAATTAGTTATTAAGATCAAATTTAGTGAAATTGCTATATTAACGGTTTGTTGTTTAACTATTTGGGTTTTATTTTTGTGTTTGGTACCGGTCTACTCATGAGGCGCGGAGCTTAAGGGTTTATTTAGCTAGACCGACTTTGATTAGTTGCTTTAGCTAAATAAACCGGGTGGTATTCGTTTAATTGCGGGTCTTCGATTCGGTTCCATTTCCTATCCTTTTTCAATACTTAGAGTAGATTTATTTTATCGTTTTATAATATGTTTGCCTAGTGTAGACTTATTTTTATCTTTTGATGTTATAACGTTTGCCATGTTTTAGTTAGTAGAGTTTATTTGTCTTATTTCGAAATTTAGAACTTAGTGGGCATAAAAAAAAAAAATAAAAAAAATTGAGTTAAAATATGATTAGAGATTATTAATTTGTGACATTTATTTAGATTAAAGTTTTTAAAAATATAAAGAAAAAAATAAAAATAAATAAATAAAAATAAAAATAAAAATAATAAAAAATATATAATTTCTTTTAATGTAGGATTTACTTTTAGAAGTTTGCATGTTTAAAATTGAATTTTTATGCTTGCTTATTTGTCTCGTTTTAAATACTCGTTTTTGTTTAATGGCTTTACATGTTTAATTGTTTTTAATGTTATGCTCGTTTTTATGGCTTTTATAGACTTTAGCAAATGTCAAGTAGGATTTTAGTCAAACCACAATCAAAATTATTTTAAACCAATTCGAAACGCGCGATCGCGGACTTAACCGATTTTCAATTCACACTTCGTCGAGGAAAAACGACCCGGGAGGTTTTTGAGACAACTTTGGTTAAAAGTTTGTTTCTAGAACCCGACGGAAAATACTATCTATACTATTATTGATTATCTTCCTTATTTTTAGCGTATTTTATAATATAATCATATATATATAATAAGAAAATAAATATATATGTGTGTGTGTGTGTGGTGGGTGTTGTGTGTGTATATGTATGTATGTATTAAAAAGGACGGATCAATGCCCATATTCCTTGCAATTGTAACACTGAATCCCAGATTGCTGCACCACCTATGTACCTACAGTCTCCCTAGACCCAGCAACATTAACTACCCTCTGATTATCATACCCAATTACTATGTTGGTTCTTGGAGTGTTATCTTGATTTGTTGTACTAGTGTTTGATGAAGTTCTGAGGTTGTTGTTGGTAGGTTTGTAGATTTTCTTAAATGACAAAGAGATTAAAGCCATAAGTTTATCAATCTCCTTCTCCTTTGACAATGCATCATCTTCAGCAACCATGCCAGGTTCTTGATCATAAGTGGGTGGATGAGAGTTGACAATTGCTTTACCTCTATTTTTAGTAGCAGCTTGTTGTGATCTGGTTGAGGAATTTTAAGTGTAGTGAGTGGGATTGGATTGAGGATGGTAAACTGGTTGTTGTTGAGCAACAAGTGCAAGTGGATTAACAGTACGTGTTAGTCTTTCAGCTCTTATCTCATTGACTTTGTTCTGGTGTTGCTTCAGAATGTCATAAAGTTTATGGTAGGAGACAGTCTTCAACTCTTGACTCTACTTAACAAGTGTCATAAACCTTTGCCATTCTGGTTGTAATTGAAGTAAGAACTGAACATTCACTTGATGATTGGTAACTTCACACTTATTTATAACAAGCTCATTCATCATCGTGTAGAACCTCGAGTAGTACGATTCAAGTTATTCACCATACCATGATGTGAATTTTCCAAACTTCCAATACAAATTGGTTTTAAGATCTTGAACATTGATAGACTCACCTTGTTTCAACCTTTAAATGGCTTTTCACATCTCACATGCATTTGGACAAGCATCAAATGTGGAGTAGATATCATTATCTATCCTTGTGAGAATTATCTGAACAGCTTTAGCTTCAGCATCCAATTGTTTCCGTATGTCTTCTTAAACATTCTTATATGTCTCCATATACCCTTTTGTACGAGTTTCTGAACTACCTTCTGAGACTGGAATTGTTTGTTCAACCCATGTGAATTTGTGAGGTGGATTGACAAGACAATAACGGATAAGTTCATTATTAGGTTTGGTGTCTATGTATCTCTTGATTATGGATTTCCATTGAACGTAGTTACCCGGTGCTAACATTGGTGGACGGTCTTTACCACCAGCTTCCATGATAGCATTGTGAAGAGAATTTGATGTTTGAGTTTGCAAATTGTTATTGGTATTTGACATTTTGAATTTTGTTGTGAATGGATATCGGATCTTAAGTTTTTGAAGTGATTGTGGTTGTGGATCTTAAGTTTTGAGTATGGAATTCTAGTTCACGGGATTTTATAAGTCTTGATTAAATCGAGAAATGAAATGAGACTTTCGCGGTATTTTACTAAATAAAAAAACCGTAAAATAAGAATTCGTTGAGAAAAATGATGTATATTTCGCCTAATAGAAGTGGTATGTTTCTCCTGAGGAAAATGAGATGTTCCTCCCAATGAAAAAACAGTGTATGTTTCTCCTAAGGAAAGTGGTATGTTCCTCCTCCTTCAAAGTGTATATTCCTCCTCCTTCAAACTTTTTTAGAAAAACAACTTTTGAATCACCTAAAAGACACACTTTTTGACATTATTTGTTGATTTCTTTTGCAAAACTAAGTATTACTAAGCTATAACAAGCATAAAAACACAAACTTTATGGTTTTTAACACCAAACATTTTTCCACTTTTTTGAATCAAGAAACTAACGAAATATGCTAAAAATTTTAACAAAAACTTTGTTTCTTGTTAAATAAGCTACTAAACTAATAAGCAAAACAAACTAGGCTATAGAAAACAAGAAAACCTTGACCAAACAAGCTCAAATAAGCCACGTTTTTGGCTTCTATACACATGAACCACAACTAAAATCACCAAAAACCCCTTGGCTCTTGATACCACATGTTATCCCAAATGATTAATCCAAACACAACATATAATAAGCTACCAATAAGCACATAAGACGAACCAAATAATAAAGAGAGAAAAAGAGAAGTTTAGAGAGAGAAAGCTAGAGAGAAGGAAGAGAGAATGAAAGATTACACTATGTGAGAAATGGTAACCAACACCCTATCCATGTGTGGAGAGGGTTGTATTTATAGTCTCATAGCCACATGTTGGCGTATGGACTCACATCTTGGGTCGGGCTTGGCTTGTGTTGGGCGTTAGCCCTAAACATGGACAATATTAGCTTAAAGTCCAAGCCCGTTGAACCCGACTAGCCTATTACAATACAAGACTAATTATTATAAAGACGACTGACGACATTCTTGTTCGACTTATATAAAAATAAGGCTAACAAAAACTTTGCGTGTGGGCGAGTATTTATTAACTAGACGAGTACTCATGCATAGCGATGGGAGTTTATAGCAGAATATAATTGTAGTTAGGATATTTTGGATAGATTTTCATGTAACATGTATGCATACAACATAAATAAGTAAAATGTAATTTAAAAAGATTATAACATACGATAATTTAACTCTAAGATTGTTTTCTATAATGTATCAAAGAACGTAACAAAATATTTAGTCAAAGTGAAAATGAAACATGACATCAGTTAGTTGAAACATTCATCTCTTTTTTGTAACACCCCATAATAGGGTTTTAAGTATTTAATTACGAAAAGGTCATTAGATAAGTTTGACTATGACTTTAGTAGCCTAATTGTGCCAAGGACTTAAGCATCTATCTGTCAGAACCAATACGGCGTATTGGTAAGTGTTAATACGGCGTATTGATATAAGAAGTGGATATGGCATATCGAGGTTAATAAATACGGAGTATTGGTAGTTTAGCATAGATACGGTGTATCCATGGGTATGGATACGGCGTATCTGATAAGTCAGACCATATGTAATAATGTAGTATAAAATATAATGTGGCTAATTTAGGAGAAAAGGGACTTGAGGGACCTAGGTGCCAAATGGCCAAAGTTCCACCAATTAATATCTAGACATTTCTATGGAACATCTAAAATGTTCTAGAGATATATTAGGTGTAAGTGTATGTGTCGACAAAGTGAAGAAGAAAAGAGAGGGAAAAAGATGATGTACTTCCTAGTGATGAATTGAAGGTGATTTGGGGTCCCAATCAATGAATTATGTCCCTAGCAATGATCCTACACAAGTAAGTAACCTTCTATTGAGTTATATTAGTAATTTATGAGTTAGGGTTTATGTAACCATTTTGGGGGTTTTGGGTAAAAAGTGTTTTAAAGTAAAGTGATAAGCCTATAGTAATTATGGGTAAAGTCATATTGATTAAAGTTAGTAAGTTTGGGGGTTTTAATCATATGATCAAGAAATGATCATATGATGATTAAGGATGAAAATAGGGTATGCTAATGGGTTGTATAAACCTTTATTATAGTATTCTTTAAATGTTTTAATGATATATGATGATTATGGCATTAGGATGGCAAGCATGGATGATGGTGGAATGTTGGTAAATTAGCTTGGATCAAGGTAAGTAAACTGGTTATAATGTGCTATTATATTGATTTTATCATTATATGTGTTGTGGTTGATGTAATGAAAGTTTAGAAAGCCTTGGTTAGAAAGCTTGGACTAAGAATAGATTAGAGCCTAGTTGGCAAACCAGCCAAGATTGTGGTTAAGTCTATTTTGACTCATTTAAGGTATGTAACATCCGGTAAATTTCGGAATTTTAAAGGACTATTTTAACCTTTGACTTTTCAGGTCCGATTTGACTTTTTGACTTTTGGCCTTTTATTGTCACATAAAAGCGATTACCGCGTAACCATTAATTTTTCTGAACATATTTAAAAGAGATATATGTTATTCCTAAGTTGATTTATCAAAAACGAGCCATTAAATCACGTTTTAACAACTCGGACTCTAAAGCAATTTGATGTAAAACGACATTCCGGACAACTTTTTAGTTTCGCCTGAGACCTGAAAACAGACAGAAAGTGACTGAAATGCCCTCGCAAGAATTTAGAATCAAGAACAACGCGTACCGACAGGAAAATAATTAAATAATATTTAATTAACACTTGTTATTAAATAAAAATATTTAATAAGTTAGTCATCATTTTATTCAGTAACGTTTGTTGAAGACGCAAATATTCGAGTAAAAGATTATTTTACGGACAAAGTTTATCGGAAATATACAAATAAATAATAAACGTTTTAGATAAATTTTATAAAACGTTTATGAAAATTAGTAAGAGTGATTAATAGTTTTATGGGAAAAACGATTTAGAAAACAATGGCGCAAGTTTCGTATTTTGAATCGTCCGTTAAGTCGCTCAAACGAGTCCCGAACCATTAAATACCAAAATTTACACTTTTGGTCCCTGTGAAATATTTACATAATCAACCTTCAACTATTAAACACACTACACTTTATTTAAAACTTTTAATATATATATTGAAGTTTTATAAAAAAATTCATTTACAAAATTATAACACACACACACCAACACATAATGCTCTCCCCTCTCCCATGATTTTCGGCCGCCGGCCAGCCGCCACCACGCCGTCGTCGCCGAAAAACTTTTCCGGCGGTCTTTTTCGGCCGAATCCAAAAAGATTCCTCGTCACCCGATCTACCCGATCCCTACCACCACGCGCCTCCACCGTCGCTGCCACCCTACGGCAGCCCCCCCCCCCCACCATCAACATCATCATCTCAGTCACCACGTAAGGGTGCATTTGGTTTTGGTAAACAGCCAAGGGTGCGTTTGTTTTATGTCAACACCAACGAGGGTCCGTTTGGTTTTAATATTAGCAGCTAGGCTGCGTTTGGTTTGGGTTTTGCACCGAAAAGGATGCGTTCAGTGTATGGGTTGCACCTAGGGTGCGTTTGGTGGTGCCTCGAAACCACAAGGGTGCGTTCGGTTTGATTGTAACGGCACCGAGGGTGCATTTGGATACGGGTCAGCCACAACTAGGGTGCGTTGGGTTGGTATTTGTAATAAAAGCAGCCACGGGTACGTTTGGTTTTGTTATAAACAAATAAGGTGCGTTTGGTATTGGCTGTCACCGCACAAGGGTGCGTTTGGTTGGACAGATTTGCATAAAGGGGTGTTTGGTTTATCAGAAATGCACAAAGGGTGCGTTTGGCTTAACCGTTTCAAAGTAAGGGTGCGTTTGGTTTATATATAAAAATTAACAAATAAATATAACATAAGGTTTTATAAATATTAAAACCGGATATAATGGTGGATAATTGGTTAAATAAATGTGATTAGTTATTATTTTCGGATATATTATATTAGACCCGTAACGGACTCATAATATGAAAATAACGTCAATAACCAATAAATACACTTGAAATTTCTAGGATGCGTTCTATTAAATTGGTTTGGAAAAGTGGATTTGCAGTTAAGTCTTTCGACTTGGGATCGTTTTTATAAACGGAAAGGTCATGACGAAATTTATATGAATTTCTATATTTAGTAATGATTTACTAAAGCTTCTATTATTTTAGAAACCGATAAAGGGGACTAAGTTATATTTTAAAGATACATAAATTTGTATTATACAATAACCCGACCAACGAACGAAAACTATACTTTTACAATGAGACAACTATTTTAGACACGACCTGTCGAGGAAACGAAATATAAATCTATAAAATATTATTTTATATTTTATAATTGTCAGCTAGAAAATAACATAATAATTGTTGTAAAAGCTTTATAAACATCGTTTAACTTAATTGGTAATCTTAAAACGTACGATTACGTTTATGCAAGAACTTTTTATTTAATTAAGTGGTGATTTCAGAAAACGGGTCAAACTAATTGGTTTAATTATTTACTCACACTTCGTATATAATACTTGCAAAGCATTATATATTTCACATTACTCTTTGGATTGTTTGTCCCTGTTATATAATTCACGGTATGAGTTATATAAGGGTTTATTTTTCATATGTAATATATAAAGAATATATTACATACTTTGCGTTATCTTTCAATTTATTTATTTAACCAACCACCAAACTCATACAACTTGGAAATCTAAATCTTTATCAACGTGTCGCGTTGATGTAACCATTCATCGGGAAACCCAAATGCATCATTCTAGAGTAGGGGGATATAGTCGTTAAGATAAACCGCAACTTCTTGGTCGAGCCGTTTCGGTTTCCGTTTGTGTTGTGCTTAATATGTGCATTTCTACCAGAACGCTCTTCATCATCAATGTAAGTTTATAGCCCCATGTTTTACTGGTTTTACATATATTTTTGGGGTGAGAACATGCTTGTTTACAAATGCATTTACATAGTTGATTACCTGTTTGGTTTAGATACTCATTTATATATCTCGCGAGGAGATACAATACTTGGTTTAATTTTTGAACGTAAACGCATACTATACTTTTATGATTATGGATTAGCTTAAGTTGCATGAACTGTTAATTACTCGAAGGGTAAGCGCGAATGTTATAAGATAGATCTATTTGGGATTGACAATCCCCGTTCGGGTGACTAGCTATCACTGGGAACGAACGTTATACCATGTCAGATTACGATTGGATTGGCGCCTGCGGGGCCAACAATCACATACACATATTATTTTCATAAATGCCCGGGTGTCCTTGGAGGGGACACCTATAATGGGTATATATTATTATTTTCATTAATGCTCGGGTGTTCTTGGAGGGAACACCCACGAGGGGAACATATTCTTGTATTACTGCCCGGGTGTTCTTGGAGGGAACACTCACGAGGGGAACATATTCTTGTATTACTGCCCGGGTGTTCTTGGAGGGAACACCTATGATGGGTATATTCTTACTGTGCCTTAAATAAAGTGGCATACAAATAAGTCTACGTCGCAGTTTCATGAACTTAGGTGTAATCATAATCGCAAATGATGACTATTGTATTGGATACAATGGTCATGCATACTTTACAAATCTTGGATTTGAACATATATTTATACATTTTGTGACTATTTAAGGATTGAAATAGTCAGGCATACTTTACAAAACTTTGATGTCAACACATATGCATACAAATTTGAGGACTATTAAAAGGGTTGAAATGGTCATACAATCATTTTATGATACTGTAGGGAGACAGTAGTCACTAAATGTTTTACATGGTACTGTGATGACACAATGGGCAAATACATTCATTGGAATTTACATTCATACTTAAACTAACCTATGAACTCACTAACTTTATGTTGACCGTTTTAAGCATGTTTTTCTTAGGTGAATTAGATGCTTGGATTATCTGATGTGCATTGGAGTCTAAAATGACAAGATTTCATTCATGGATTTCTACTTATATACAAATGATCAAATCTCGTTGTATTGCTTTCGAGCTTTTCGTTGTGATGCAATTATAGGACAAATGTTATATCAATTTCAAGGAAATCAACGAGATTACTTTTCAAACGACACATTTAGAGGTCGTTCTCTTGTATCTAGCGCTGTGTATTATGAAGTAACTCCCCCGGACACATTTCCGCCGTGACACGTTTTTGGAGGTGTTACAAAGCAACTGGAAGATGCTAATGGTGTTGATTGTCTGCCAAATGCTACAATTTTTGAACAGCTTACACTCATGGGGTATGAAAAACTTTCACAAAAGCTTACTTTCTATAAGGCATTTGATATGTGTGAAAACACATATCTGTTTTATACCAAAAATGACCCTTAAAAGACCAAAATGTGCATAAAAGGCTTGTATGTTGCTTGTTTTGTCTTTGTGATTGTGTAGGTACGGATATTGCAAAAATCTCAAGAAAACGGTTAAAATCGGACAAACACGGACACGGGAACGGAAGAGCACGCAAAGAGCCGAGAGAAAGCTATCAAAAGTCAAAAGTGGTCAACTCAAGTCAACCTTTGGTCAACCTAAGTCAAACCACAAAAAGACAAAAAATCTAAATATTCCTAAATCAGTCCCTCATAAATTCCCAAATTACTTGAATGGTCCCTAACCTAAACGGGCTAAAACCCTTATTAACCCATATCCGGTTTACCATTAACCCAATACCCATTTACTAAAATTAAACCCAAGCCCTTAAACATGGCCCAAACCAAAAGCCCAGGTCAACCCCTACCCAACCTTCAGTCAAATCTCCAAAAATAACAGTTTAAATGGGCGGGTAACTTGTGTGCA
>BQNB010043134.1:0-45683 GCA_026074375.1 Tanacetum coccineum | reverse complement strand
AAAAATACAAAACGGTTCCTCAACTTTTAACTATTTACGATTTTCTTACACAAAAAATCCCGTAAAAAATTAACAAAAACAACACGTCAAGTTTTTATTGTTCACAACTTTTTTACATTCATCGGCCCAAAAAAAAAATATCGAACCGTCCAAAAAAAAGAAAATATTCGAGAAAAAATTAACCCGTCCCAACGCAAAAAAAAATTTCCCGAATCGTACAAAAAAAGGAAATATCCGGGAAAAAATTAGCCAAAAATAGCCTAAAATCTGGCCCAAAGTAAAAAATAAAAAATACAAAACGGACCCTCACCTTTTAACTATTTACGATTTTCTTACAGAAAAATTCCCGTAAAAAAATTTATAAAACCGTCCCATAAAAAGAAAATATTCGGGAAAAAATTAGCCCGTCCCAACGCAAAATTTTTTTCCCCGAATCATACAAAAAAAGAAAATATTCGGGAAAAAATTAGCCCGTCCCAACGCAAAATTTTTTTCCCCGAATCATACAAAAAAAGAAAATATTAAGAATTAGCCCCGCCACAACGCATCACCCAAAAAAAACCTTCGAAACGCAAAAAAAAATTATTCGGGAAAAAATTAGCCCCGCCGCAACGAGCGGGTTCTTTTGATTGTTCTATACAAGTATTTGTGTCTTGCTTATTTGGACTTCATTATTAGGAGAAAGTTGACCATGATATGCTAATATTCATTATTATTATCAATAATATCTTATTTGATTTCCATCCTACTACCATATGGTTCCTTCATTGACATCCTTACGTGAGCACCTCCTCCATTGTTCACATGCAAATTCTTCTGTAGTAAGAAAAACACCATCCTTGATCAAAACATCATTTAAAACAAACATCATTTGTTATCAAATTCTGTTGAACTTATTTATTATAGACCCATGGAATCACGGGAATCTTGAAAAAATTATTCATTTAAGACTTACGTATGTGAATAAATTAACAAAACACAATGAACGTTTATTCAACCTATACGAGTTCTAACTCCTATGTACATTTATTCAACCTATATTCTAATTAGTTCATGTATATTTTAACAAACAACTTTATCTATTGTAGTCCTTGGATCTTAAACATTAATTTTGACTTATATACATGGTTTAGGTTGCTTAACTTATTCAGAAAAAATAGGAAATGGTGGAGGATGACAGCAATATGGTAACTTTAGTTATTCACCACTATAAAATAAGAACCGTGTCTTATTATTCTCAGTGCTTAGTGACTCAAAATTCGAACAACCTTTGTTTCGACCCGTAAAACAATTATTAGATAGCAGAAAAAACGCACTGAGTTGTCGACATTAAAGTTTTTCTTTTTAGAACATGATAAATTGGATTTCACTATTTAGAACATGTTACGTTCGTTGTTTTTTCTTTTTCTTTTTATTCTCTGATTATTTCTTTTCATATATGAATGGAACATTTTTAAGTTTGAAGACGACAATGCATGGACATTTCTTATTTTTATTGCTACAAAACTCAATTTTTTGTCGAATAATTCACTTATTACTGATGAATCCTTTCAAATATTAATGAAGACGACAATGCATTAAGTTCATTTATTTTTTTACTTTATTCACACATATTATTTCAAAATAAATTCTTTACAATACCCCCGGATGTATTTTAAAGAAACATTTGGCTATTACTTCAATGTGTCTCACTATACTCTTCAAGACTATACAGTTTAAAGTTGACAATGCATGAATGTTTCTTATTTAAATTGTTACAAAACTCAATTGTTTGTCGAATGCTTGACTTATTACTTATTCATCCTTTCAAATATTAATGAAACATTCTTACGTTCTTTTCCTTTTTTTGTTATACACACACGTTATTTCTTAAAAAAATAGTTATTTAAACTAAACACGGGGTTACACGGGTCTTTAAGCTGGTCCATCTATATGTGATGCTTTCATACTTCACTCCTCAAGTTTAGATCAACATTGACTTTAAATTACCAACTTGCTAATGCCAGTTAATACTAATATCTAAACCTTTTTCCTCAATAGTTTTGCAGTTAGAAAATCATGAGTAATTATTTATCAGTTATGTTTTGAAATATTTAAAAGCAACGAACATATAAAGTTATGTTTAGCAAAACTATTGTTAGTTAATAGTGAGTTTTTTTTAACGGCAATTGAAATATAAACTATTGTTTTGTTTAGCAAAACTATTAATAAAATATATAAGTAGGCCTTAATATATATATATACAATTGCAACATCAACTAAATAAGTTATAATTAAGTTAATAAAAAACATATTTAACAAAAACTTCTTGTACATAGTTTGTCATGTTTTGAAATACTTAAACCATTAAACGTCAATTTATTTCAGAGTAACGAATATATAAAGTTATGTCGTCGATAAGGACATAACGTCTCGCTCTTGTTCTAATAAAATCTCATTCCGATTGAGTAGGCTTTAATAAAGGTTATTTAACGATGTTGTTACATACAGCTTAACAAGTAGGCTTTAATAAATTTAACGATGTATGGTCAACTGTAGTGATAAGTTAAAATAAGATAAGGTAAGCAAATAGTCATGAGTACATATCTTGCAAAAGAATCAAAAGAAAGTTCGAAAGCACTAACTTGATGACCAAGCCTCTCACGAGTACTAAATAATATTCAACGAACCTTTTTATATTCACGCGTCATCGCTTATTAAGCATCAACACATAAATAAAGTAACTTTTATCCAAATATATATTTAGTCAATTCATAAAAAGCAACTCTTTTGTGTCTATATATACACTTGACCTTCATATTTTCTCCTATACATATACCAAAACACACTTTTCCTTTCATTCAATTCGCTCTAGATCTCTTTCTAAAAACGTCGACCAATAAGTTAATTCATGGGAGGTTGTTTGTCTTCCGTTGGTGGCGATTCCGTTACCGTAAGAACGTCTAACAATTCCGCCTTTGTCATATCGCCAAAAGGCGATTTACGGCCTTATTCTACTCCCGTCTTTGTTTCTGAGGTTCTTGATCAAATGGAGGAGCCTTCTTTCTTTGTATGTAACTCTGATAATTTGTCTTACGACCAGCATATACACGCGTTGGATGCACAACACGAGCTTGATGCTGGTCAAATTTACTTTGTTTTGCCGATTTCTAAACTTCGTGATCGTCTTAGTGCTTCTGAGATGGCCGCGCTGGCCGTCAAGGCCAGCGTCGCCCTTAATTCCAAAGCATCTTCTTCTTCGAAATCATCTAAAGGATATAGTCAGCAGAAAAGGAGTAATAGCTATAAGAAGAAATCAAAGATATCACCTTTTGTGGTGATGGAAACGAGTAAGATTAATGTGATAATTGACGAGGAAGCGGCTGATCGTGTAATGTTGGATCAAAAGCAACAACAATCTTCGAGCTTAGGAGTGTCGAGATCAGGTTCGATTAGGAAAATGCAAAGATATTCATCGAGGAAAGCTCGGTTGGCTGTTCGGTCCTTTAGGCTTCGCTTGTCAACGATACACGAAGCTGAATCAACCTCGGATCAGTCCCATTCTCATAAATTATATTGATTCATTGCTACAGTCAATACTACATTGGATGAATATCAATTTTTTGTTTGCATTTAATCTTTTTGACCTCATCCCTATATATGTATGTAAATACTGAATTACTGGAGGATTAATGAATCTGAGCTTTAATTTTGTAATCTCATCATGCTGTCAAACTTACTGAATATTGTTTTCATTATCATGCTAGAATAGAAAACTCAAACTAGGGTCGAACAAAAAGGCTAAAGAATTCAAATTATATTTTGTCTTCAAACACAAAATATAATACAGGTTCATGGTTAGGGAACAATTGTTTATAATACTCAATCACTTTGTCCAGAACAAAAAAATAAAATAAAAAATAGTTTTGCTATTTCTGGCTGGAATCTAGTTAAATTTTTAGCTAAGCAATAATTTATCTATTAGAGGGGAGGGAGTCCATGGCTCTTGGCTTGGTGTCAAGCCATGGCGCCAAAATGGCCAACGGCGCACGACATCATGGCTCGCGCCAAGGGTCTTTGCGCCGTGGCTAACAGCCCACGCCAAACTCAATTTTTTATTTTTTTTAAATCTATCCGTTAGGGGGAGCGGATATTCAAAAAAATACCCTAAAAATCATAATTTTACCCCTTTAAAAATCCTATAAATACACCCTTTTTATTTTATACTTCACACACACTTTCAATACATCTTCTACTTCAATACTTCTCTTTTTTCTTTCAAATATGGATCAAAATAATCTCAACGATTTCGACCCAACCGACACATACGATCATTATGATGCTTTCTTTCAACCCGACTATGATCGATATATGCGGGATTATGAGTCGTATCAACATTATGTGGGTTTGTGTGAGCAAGAAGCCGGGGGTTCGAGTGATGGTCCAAAGAGGAGGAGGACATATATATTTCGTGAACGAGAAGAGGCGGAACAAAGGCTAATCGACGACTATTTTGGTGACGACGAGTATGAACCGAAATATCCTGAAGAAAAGTTTAGGTGCAGGTATCGTATGAGTTCAATAAAATACTCAACGATATCTTAAGTTATAATGTGCAACCCCTGCCTGAGTACTTTAGGTATTTTAGAGTACGGATCGATGCGATCGGTCGTAATAGTATTGGTCCTATTTTAAAGTGCACATCCGCCATACGCCAAATGGCATACGACACTGCACCTGATGCATTTGATGAGTATTTGCAAATTGCTGAACGTACTTCACGAGAATGCTTAGATCACTTTACTAAATGCATTCACGTTTTATATCATAATAATTTTTTAAGAAGGCCAACTGCAACTGATATTCAAAAAACATATCAATTGCACGAAGAAAAACATGGACTCCCGGAAATGCTCGGGAGTATAGATTGTATGCATTGGGATTGGAAAAATTGCCCAAAGGCCTTACATGGGCAGTTCAAAAGGAGTACTCATAAAGATGTGACTTACATGTTAGGAAGACAAAAGAACTTCGCGATAGAAAAACGCACAACGAACTTCGAAAAGACCTTGTGGAACATCTATGGAATAATGATGATGAGTAGTTTATGTTTTTATTTATATAATGTTTAATAATGTTTAAGTTTTATATAATTTTTAAGTTTTATGTAATGTTTAATATGTTTTAATTGAATAAAATTTAATTTGAGTTTATGTAAAAAAAAATAAAAAAATGCCATGGCACCAGAATTCTGGTGCCAAACCACTCCCACTGAATTCTGATGCCATGGCATTTCTGGTGCCAAACTCCATTTTGCTGACGTGGCACCACTTTTGGAGTTTGGCACCAAGAGTTTGACATCACGACTCCCTATGCTCTTAGTTTTAAGTATTTACTTCAATCTATACTACTATATAATGCATTTAGGACATTCTCAAAATGAAAGTCTTAAAAAATCAAAAGCAAACAATATTTCTTTATTAAGAAATATTGTTTTTTTATATTCATCAATATTAACATTGTAACAGCCTATTTAATTTACCATTATAATCGCCACCAATAATTATTATTAAAAACACGTAACCGTTAATAATCATTACTATCAATAATGATTATTAAAAATGTGTAACCGAATCAATCATATAAATTCACACAAACCATTTCATATCTCACACACACAGATATTTTCTTAAAACAAAAGTAATCTCTGTCACTAATTTAAATACAAATTCTTTTCCTCATTGCTACATATTTCCCACTTCTATTGTATCAATCGACTTCCACGTTGATCACTACTGCATTTATAGTTACAAATGACATTATTATATATCCTATAACCAAAGAAAGTTGGCTTACTATAACTCATTTGCCACTCACCAAAATTCCACGCTGTGAGAAAAAACTATCAGAAAGTAGGGGTGAGCATCGGTTCAAAACCGAACCGAACCGAACCGAAAAGCGAGTTTGAGGAAAAAATCATGAACTGAAACCAAACCAAAGTTTACCGAGAAAAACCGAAACCGAAACGATCCGACAAAAACCGAACCAAATAGATAGTTTAGGCGTATTTTTCTTGGTTTTAACCCGAACCGAACCGAAATTGAACCGAACCGACAAAACCAAAACTGAAAACTATAAATATTCAAAATAAAAAATTGGACCAAAAATGGTCGTCTCGTTTTGTCAGTTTGGTTCGGTTTTCGGTTGGTCTGGCTCAGCCCTGTAAGAAAGCTCAAACCTGTAACCTTTACCAAATTTCAACTCTTCGAGAAAAGAAAAAGTTTTTGAATCCATAAATCTCTGACTTTCACTATGCGCATATGATCTCCCACACCAGGAAAACGGGAGAAGCAAATCGCGAACTACACAAAGAAAGGATTTGAACTCGTTATGTCTGTTTTACGTTGTATGTGTACCACCATTAGTCCATTGCGCAACTTTAATCAGCCGGTCTTAAAGCCAACAAGTGAGAAGCAAATCGCTCAACACAAGATTAAAGTGACACAAAGAAAGGACTTGAACTCATTATGCGCAAAACATTCTGTGAGTTTTGCGTTGTCTGTGTTCCACCATTAGTTCATTGCGCATTGCCGGGGACAAAGTTGTGTTTCTAAACTCCGGCTAAAACCATTGATTCATTTGACTTACAAACTAAACAAGAAGAGCAAATTCCACAAATATAGATTCACTAAAAACTTACAAAAGGATGTTTCTTTCACACTTTTGAGAAACTTTGCCACTTTTACATTCAAACCACACAAAAAAAGACCAAAAAGACCACCAAAACTTCTCACTAAAAACCTCTAAAAGACGGATCAAACAAAGCGAAAAAAGAAAAAAAAAATATATAACAGAAGAAGGTCGAATGTGAACTACCGGATCAAGGGCAAATCGGTTTTACCAGGGCCTCTGTAGTAAAAATAGTAACCCCAATCGCTATTGCTTCCGGTTTGAACATCATAACAATTGGATTGTTCAGTCAATGTGCCCAGATCTTTAGGCGTTTTGAGATTGTTTTCTTTATCGCTATTCCTTCTAGTCGAGATAGTTTTCTTTATATTGACCTAATTTTTGTGTGATTATATTGACCTAATTTTAATGGTAACTTGTGCTTATGCGTTGTTGAAATAGGCTGCTAGATGGACTCCACCTAAAAGTATGGGCTGTTAAGGGCTAATGGGTTTAACTGGTTTTAAGGTTAAAGATTGGGGTGCCAGTGTTCTATAATCCGAAACAAGCAAAGATATTCGCGCGTTGCTGCGGGCGTTAATTTTTTGCGCGTTATTATAGGGTGTTAAATTAATTTAATTTTTTTTTTAATTTTTTTTTTCGCGCGTTTTTTTTATTTTTAATAGTGTAAGTTTATTTTTTCTTGCACGTTACTGCGGTGCGTTAATTTTTCGCGCGTTGTTGCGTGTCATTAATTCTTTTTTTTCCCTTTAATTTTGTGCGAGTTTATTTTGTCGGTCTCATATTTAATAGTGCGGGTTTACTTTTTCAGTATCGTGTTTAGTGGTTTTTTTTATGGTCTTACGCGTTGTTGTGTGGCGTTAAAATTTTATTTTTTTATTATTTTATTATTTTTATTTTTTTTGCGAATTTATTTTTTTTGTCTCATGGTGTAAAATGACACTGTTTAAGTCAATTCGGAAATGTTATCGCGGGTATTTTTTTTATCTGAATGCGTCGGTACTTTTGTAACATTTTTTTCCTCTCTATTTTGTGCCAACAAATTAAAAAAAAAAAAACTAATTGGGCCGGCCCAAATTTTTGTGCTAAATTTTTTGGGCTTTTTTTTGGCCCAGCACTGAGCTACAGTGCTTAGGATGAACAGTAAGTCAACCCTTCTCTATTGATTATATATATAATTTGTTTTATAAGGGTATATCAATCGTGTATTTTGGCATACTTTCATAATATATTTAAACTTGTAATATTAAATGTATTTAAATAAACTTGTAACAGTAATTTTAATACGAAAATTTTAACTCGTAACATTCAATTAGCTTGTAACATCTTTTAACTTTTAACAATCATCTTAATGACAACAACTGAAATTGTGACATTCAATCACTTTGTAAAAGTAATGACCAATCATATTGTAACAACATGCTAATTATAAGGTTGATATTCAATTAAGTTTATAAAGGATCATTTAAAGGTGATCAAATTATTCGGTGCTTGAAAACGTAAATATTTGCTCGCTTGAAAATTTAATTATACGGGAACCCGTCGCCGCAATACGCGGGCACTCGTCTATTTTAACTTATGTTTCAAAGATGCCACTTACGTTCTTTTCTTTCGTTTGGACCTTATGGTTATTTAGATAAGAAATATTTTGCATTGTTTTTGTTTAAAGTTATGTTAATTTAAATTATCATTAATTTGTACAGTTATTGTTAGAAAACGTAACATTTAATCGAATAATATTTGCTCGCTGTAAAATATAGTCATAGGGTACCCGCCGTCACATTGCGCGGGTACCCAGCTAGTTTCTTTAAAATTTATAAATGTCTTAATTCATAAACCGATAATGATTTGGTTTCCCTTTTTAATTAGGGTTTTTCTAATATGTGCCTCTGCTAACCATTCAGGCTGTGACACATAAGCTGTGTCCCCACTTTATCGTGTGCCCGTGAGGCACATATTAAAAAAACTCTTTTAATTAAGGATTGAGACTCTCTCATGTTAAACTTGAACATGAGAGGTAAAGTTGAGATGTATGTGAGTGAAAAAAAAATTAATCATATATTATAGGACCTTAAATTTATTAAATGATACTTTTTTCACTCACAAACATCTCAACTTTACCTCTCATGTTCAAATTAAACATGAGAGGATCCAAATCCCTTAATTAATGCCTTTTCTTTTAAGGTTTTTTAACTTGTGTCGTCTCAAGGCAAAACTCTCACAGTTTGTGTCATATTTTAAATGGTCACCAATCATTGACTGGTCACATATCAAGCCTCACGATACCATTTATGTTAAGGCTGTGATATAATTAAAGGCTCATGTTATTTGTACCCCCCTGAAAAGCCGTTTGTACCCCCCCTAGTTTTTCCGGTTTTTTTTTATTTTTTTATTTATTTTTTTATTTTTATGATTTTGTTTATATTATAAAACAGTGAAACGCAGAATACGGAACGAAAAATATTAAGTTTAATAGGTCAAAAGTATGAAACTGTCAAAAATTACGGAACATAAATTGATAAAAAAACTACGTTGCACTGTAAAAGGGGGGTACAAAATGAATCTTCGGTACCTTTTTTTATACCTTTTAGTGGGCAGGGGGGGGTACCAATTGTAGCACCCATAATTAAATCCAAGTCAAGTCAAGAGTTTGTTTTTTTTTTGAACGGCGACTTTTATTAAAAACTAGCAAGAAGCTAGAAAATTACATAGGAATTAAATTAGGATGTTGAAGCCAACTATCCCAAGAAAAAGAGACTTTGCATCTAGCATTACACCACATGAAAGAGCGAGCAACAATATCATCAAAAAGAACATTCTTCCTAGGCTTACAAGAAGCGAAAAGCAATTGATTTCTGAAGATCCAAATGCTCCACCACGCAACATAAAAGACCCCTTCCAGCATAGCTTTGAGAATGGAACCCAATTTGACATTCTTGAACCAAGAAAGCCACTCGACGTAAGAACCAAAAGGCGACCATCCCAAATCCCACCATCGACAAATAAGGCGAGCAATATCCGTTGCCATAGAGCAGCTAAAAAGGATGTGAGACGAGCTTTCATGAACCAAAGAACAAACTGGACAATCCAAAGAACTAACCTGAACTCCACGGTGAGCCAAGTTCAAACGAGTAGGCAATCTGTCAAGGCTAACCTTCCATGCGAAGATATTAATTTTGATCGGAAAATATTTAATCCATCGAGTGGCAACCTCTTCTTTTGGCAAAAAGAAATCGTCTAACAGAATACGAATATCACTAACACGAAATAAACCATTGCCATTAAGAGTCCACACCCAACGATCTTCCATATTTGCCAAAAAGGATGAACTAATCAGCTCCTGAATCTGTGAGAGTTGCTGAGCTTCAACTCCACCTCTAACCTGGCGGCGCAAAGACCTCTCGAGACCGTCTTGTAATTTGGCAGCAACCGTACATGATTTATCATTTTCTAAGCAAAAATGCGAGGAAACAATGTACTAAGATTTTGGCCCAATCCAGACTTCATCCCAAAATCTGGTCCTCAAACCGTTGCCAACGCGCTTTTTACAATATGACACCAAGTCTATACCACGACTTTTCAGAACATGAATTTCACGAACAATAGAATTCCAAAGAGAAGGAGAGGAAACAGCAAGAACCTGAAACGTAGGCCCGTGGATCGCACTTATAACCCGAGCCCAAAGAGAATTATCTTGAGAAATGAATCTCCAAACCCACTTGAAAAGAAGAGCCCGGTTTAACGCGTAAAAACTGGAAACGCCAAGACCACCATTTTTCTTGGACGAGAGAACTTTAGACCATTTAACCCACGCAATTTTCCGTTCATCAGCTTGAGCCCCATAAAAAAATTCCCTACGCATAGCTTCCATTGTAGCAAGAACGGCTTTAGGAACTTTGAAAAGCGACATCCAATAACAAGGGGTAGATCCAAGGACAGATTTAAGGAGAGTAAGACGACCTCCAATAGAAAGAGTATTTACCTTCCACTTAGAGAGACGCGACTTAATCTTCCGAATAATATCATCCCAAGCTTTAATACTAGATATATTACCACCAACCGGGACCCCAAGGTACTTGAAAGGAGTTCTCATAACCGAATAGCCAAGCAATAAGCACAGCCTCGAAATGAAAGTTCAAAGAAACACCCACCCCATGCAGCTGACTTTTATGAACATTAATCTTCAACCCGGATGCTAGCGAGAAGCAATGAAGGACATTCATGATGCTTGATAAATTAGAGTTCGACCATTCACCAACAAAAACCGCATCATCCGCGTAAAAAAATGAATAAAGTCTCCCATGCCACACGAAGACTGATCTTTACTCCTTTAAAAATTCCTGCTTCAAACAACTCTAAGCAAAAGACAAGATGGAGGATTTCATAATAAGTATAAACAGATATGGAGCCAATGGGTCGCCTTGTTTAATCCTACAATGAAATTGGAATTCCGAAGTCGGACTACCATTAACTAAGACCGAAGCTTTCCCCGAAAATAAGCTTCCAAGAATCCAAGATCGCCATTTCAAACCAAATCCGAAAGAGGAGAGAACAACATCAAGGAAATCCCATCTGACAGAATCGTAAGCTTTGGCAAAATCCACTTTGAAAATCATAGCTTGATGTCTTTTAAGTTTACACCAAGAAAGAACATCATTAATGATAAACGGACCATCAAGAATTTGTCTATTTGGGAGAAAAGCCGATTGGACTTCCGAAATGAGATAATCTAAGAACGAAGAAAGTCTTAAGGCAAGAATCTTGGTAACAACCTTATAAAGAGAGCCTATTAAACTGATAGGGCAATAGTCATTGACACCCTACAAAAAATCAGGAAGCTTCGTGAAAAAAAAAAAATTAAAGAGCAATGAATGACGAGTGCCCCTTTGCAACCAACATATGATTAAAAAACCACTTAACGGCAAGACAAAAATCTGGACCAACAAAGTCCCAAAATCTTTGGAAGAATTCAAAAGTAAATCCATCTGGCCCAGGAGATTTGTTCTCACCACAAGCCCAAACCGCTATACGAATCTCGTCAGAAGAAATAGGTTCCTCCAACAAATTAGCTTGATCAGAACTTAAGCGATTAGGAAAAGGAAAATTGATCCTACTCCTATTATCGCATGGAACTCGAAATCTGTTAGCAAAATGGTTACCAAATTCAGCCTTTACACGACAAGGGGCATCAATCCAATCACCATCAGCCAAAATACCTTTAATAGCCAAGTTAGCACGCTTCCGATTAATAATACCATGAAAAAACTTAGAGTTTTCGTCTCCCTCTACGGCCCACTTGATCTTAGCCTTCTGAAAAAGAATCACAGGAATTCAAGCCGACTGTAATATCATGAAGTTGTTTCATAAGATTCATACGAGAGAGAAGGATGTCATCATTGACATTTCCTTGATCAAGCTGTTTATCGATAGCATTTAGTTTGAGAGAAATGTCATCACGCCTTCCCATTTGCTTCTTTTTATGAACAATGATCCACTCCCTGATATACTTAAAGCTTGCAACTTCTTTTTAAACCGAATCATATCGTTACTATCATTAAAACAAAGCGAGTTCCAGGTTTGAGACACCATCAGGTCGAACCCACTAATGTTGAGCCAAGAATGATAAAATCGAAATGGAGTAGCTCCATAATCGACTTGCCAGTTCAACGAAATAGATCGGGACGAGTTCCGACAAATTCTATCTAAACTATGGCGGGTTGCAATAGGAAAAATCAAAGAGGAACCCTTAAGTTACAAGAAACCGGAGCGAGCTGGCGCATTTAACATGACGGAAGGATGAGACCACTTGAAAGAATAACCCTCTAACATAATATCGATTAGCCCCGAAGAAGAAATGAACTCATTGAAATCTGCAGCCCCATACAAATTAAAAACCGAGCCCCTTCGTTCTTCGGTATTTCTAACTTCATTAAAGTCTCCTAAAACAAGAGCATCAGACCCCCCCCCTTGACAATGAGAATTAAGGAGGAAGGTAGAATCCACAACAAGGCTCTTATCCACCCGCGGGTGTGAGGGGCGTAATAAAGATATGACTTGGCCAGATTGAAGTTAAAGGATCCAAGTACCTGCTATAGCAATGAAATTGTCTGAAATAATATGATAATCTTTAGAAAAGACGTTAGGATCCCATAATTTCAAAAGGATACTTGCCGAATTACCTTAGCTTCACTAGAAATGTGATCGAACCTGGAATTACCCCATATGAACTTAACATCCATAGAAGAAATGCTCTCCAACTTAGTTTCTTGGAGAGATATAAAATTCACCTTATGTTTACCAATTAACTCCATAGCCCATCTATTTAGCCTTTACCCGAGCCTTGAGATGTTTAAAGATAGACAGATCATATGAGCACATCATGGGGGGGGGGAACTCCTGAATCCTATAATCGATCCTTTGCCTTTCAAACACCATCATATGTCATAACCCATGGCTTGTCCCACTTTGACCATACCGTCTAAGACATCCAAAATAGATCCTCCTTTCCTCGAGTCATGCCCTTTATTACCAATACTGTTATTATCAGAAAAAGAATGGTCAACATCCGGAGATGGTCGCATAACACGATAAAAAATCCCTCAGATGCCTTTGAGACATAAACCGAGTTATATCTTTCACGATCTGGTCGTACCACCGTTGATATTGTCATTCCTAGGAAGTAAAACCTGGGGAAAGAATACTAGAATCCGGCTCATTGTGAAGCACCTTATCACTTTTTTTGCGAAGAGCATCATAAATATTAAACGGGTCTGGAGATAAGACTACCACTTTTGGAGAAAGTACCTGATCATGCTCCTTGTTCAAGTTATCAGAATTTTCTCCAAAATAAGTATCTGACACCGCTTCTCCATCACTTTCCATATCTTTATTATCATCGTCACCCTTACCTTCATCAGAACCTTTGGAAGATTCTGCATCAGAAAAAAAAGTAGCCTCGTTATCGACTTTAAACACCGGGGACCATACAAATAACTCCTTAGCCCGAATCACGAACACTTTTCCTTTGACAATTATCTTAAACTTCTCAAGAATATTATCCTCCTGTGATGTTTTAATACAAATTCGCTTCCGGGCAAACAAGTCATCTTTACATTCTTCAATTTCCATGACCTCACCCCATTTAGACCCAATTTTATTGAAAGTAGCTCGCGACCAAGCGTGAATGGGCACACCCTCGATATCAACCCATACAATACGATTCCTAGAAACGAAATCCAATTGAGCATTGCAAAGATTGGAGAACCATGATGCAACGCCAGAATGTTGCATAAATTTTTCTTTAGAGTTGATAGATTCCAATTCGATCATCACCCATAGGCCACCTAGGTAAGACAGCTTCACATTGTGGAACCCCTCATTCGACAATAGAATGTATAAGTTTGGGATAGATAAAATATTTTTCGCTTCTCCCATCACGAAAAGATCAAGATCGCGGGAAACAATACAAGATTCATCCAAAACCATAGCAGGCGAAGGGCTAATAACATGAGGCAGGTTATTACCTTTTAACACTGAAGCAAACGAAGAAGAACCATTGTTAAAAGGCTTGGAGGGGAAAGATGGTCGAGCAGTATTAATCGGCGGTCGCTCAAACCGGACAACATTAGCTTGCAGATGCATTCGTCCAATCCACAAGGTGGAGATGTTACCAACCAATCTTTCAATATTCCCAACCCTTATGAACCGGACAAAAGCAAAACGCTTTCCTGCTTTCGATTTGCGATTAGGAATGAAAACATCAACCACGGACCCATAACCTTGACAAATCTTCCAAAGGTCTTTAGCAGTAGTAGAATCAGGAAAATTTGTCACAAAGATCGATCTGGAAATCGACCTCACCCCATCTTCATTACTTCGAAACCGAGACGACATTAGCAAAACAAGAGATTAAAAAAGAAATTTTTTTATTTTTTTTGGATTGAAAGGAGATCAAATGGAAAACCTTCGAATAGATAAAGGACGATAATTTTTCGATCATGAAGGACAGGATCTACTTGATTATCTAACGTTATCTAATGAAAGAGGATCAAAAAATCAAAAGAATCTGGAAAAAAAAAGAAGTCAAGAGTTTGTTAATTCTTTATTCTAGCCTTGGAAGAAAATGGAAATGGACAAAATACCCATGTCATTGCTTCCATGATCTGCACCCCTTTCACTTTCACTTTCACTCTGGAATTTGCAATCATCTGATTTTACTAACTTAATAAATTATGTATGACGTATGCGATGACTGATCCAACTAATATCACCTATATACATATATTCGTCAATTATATAATACTTTTTGTTGTTTTCTATTAGTTTTTTTATAGAACGGCAAAATTTTCACACCATATATCACAAATGCCTCCAGCGAGGCTTGAACCAACAACCTGTAAGTTGGTGGACAATTCACATACCACTAGCCCAAATGCCTTGGGTATTTTAGGGGCCGTTTGGTTTGTAGTTTTTTATTGGGTTTTGGGTTAAAAGCTATAAATCATCGGGTTCGGACGGATCTCACTTGTAGTGTTTACTCAAGATGTCTTATGCCCCGTCTAGGGTAAACACTCTTCCTTTATGCTCGTCATTAAACGCACTCCTACACCATTCAGAATAGAGAGAATTGCAAAAATCGTCATTGTGAGATGGCCAAATTGCACGTTTGGTCTCGAAATTTCAAAACCACGCGGACCAAACGCGCAATTTGGCCAAACCACAAGGACGATTTTTGCAATTCTCTCTTTAGAATATCAACTTCTTTTTCACTACTTCTACTCACACGTTTGTAGAATTATAGATACCGTTGAACTTTTGGTAGTTACCATTCATGATTGCCTACTTCCTCCGTAATCATATCCTTGATACCTAGGTGAGGAGAAGATGAGTTGAAGTCATTAAAAACCTTGCCCCAAAAATCGTAATGCAACGGATTACCAACCGAATAACACAGATATATAGATATATCACATATATATTCGTCAACGATATAATATATCTCTTTCCTTCTTTTTGTTGTTTGATTTTTATTTAATAGTATCTCTTTTTTCCTTCTTTATGTTATTTGATTTTTATTCTTTCTATTTGTTTCCCCGAGGTTTTTGGAAAAATACATCATAATATTTTTAGGCTAGCTATCTGTAATCTTACTTTTTTTGCCCTTATTGACTCACATATATGTGATATCATTTCTCGCCGTATCAGTAACTCAATCACTTAAACTTCATGATTCTCATTCGCTACATACTTATACCGTTGAAATTTAAACATATTAACAAGTAATAACACGAGTAAACGTAACGGAAGACAAGATCATGTATAACATAAATTAATTAACCTAACTAATTACCTTCTTTAACTTTTCTTGTGATTATCGAAGATCAAACGGAAGACCCTTGGAATGAGGGTTTATGAATCGAACCACCAAGAAACTATAAAAGATTCAAAAGAGTTGAATCCTCTATGGTTTCACACACAATATCTTTCAATGATAAACAACTAATATGCTAGTACTTGTAAACGATAAGCAAGTAAATCACTTTATTAGCGTAGTTTATTATATTGATAAAAAAAAACCCACGACTCTCTCTCTAGGGCGATTCTGTGGTGACTTCAAACCCTAAAAATTTCGTCTCTACCTTTGATTCTGCTTTCAAATCTCCATAACGTTTTGAGCTTGCATCATAATCTTTGATTTTGTTTGTATAGCTTAAACTTTACTAGATCTTGGGGCAGTTCGTGGGTAGATCACATATTTTTTAGGGTTTTTAAGAATCGACTAGTTAGGGTTTATATTCTGGTTTTGGGATTCGCTGCTTATTATTATTCCTTAATTATTCTTTGCGGTTTCCCATTATGATGGGCGGTTAGTTTTATTCAGGGTCTTTAATTCAAGTCCTTGCTTTGCTAGGGTTATCGTATTGAAGTATTAGACGCTTGCTTGCTTCTTGTTATTGCTACGATATTGGTTTTTCTTGTTGGTAATCTCGTCTTATGGAGGGTGTGGAGGAAATTAATGTGGGGGCGACTGCTGATCGTTGTCAGCGTTTGAAGGGATTGGAAGCCGGGGAGTCTGTTGTGGATGACGAGGAAGGGATTTGGTCGACTAGGGTTACTGGTGGTGATCAAAGTGATGTTTTGACTTATGGTCAGGTTGATGGGGTTAACTCACGGCCGATTAACGAGACTCCTATTGAGACATTGTTTAGGGTTAAGTTTACTTCTCTAAGCGATATTGATGTTTTTACTAATAGTATTAAGGAAGGGAAGTATGCGGATATTCTCTCTACGATGTCTACTGCTAACATTACTCACCTACCAGGTTACCTGTTCTTATGAAGGAAGGCATCTATTCAAGTCTTTACTAAATTGATGCTGTCGTGAATGCAATTGAAACTATTGAGAAGAAATTTCAAGTTGTTTCAGACTCATATGTTATACGGCAAGATCAGGCTTTGCCCAGTGACCCTATTGTTCTGTATGTGGACATAACTACCAAGTTTACATCCTATGTTGGTGTCGCGGGTGCAAGTACTAAGGAACAACCTAATTTTAGCTCTAACTTTCATCCCTTGGTGGCTGATCCGGTGTTTAATTGTGTTAATATCTCAATCCCCCGTAAAGTTGTCGAAAAGGTTAGTACATGTTTTGAACATACTTTATATGGTTACTTTATTGGAAAGAGACTGCGTTTTTGGTTGTTGAATATTTTGCTAGAAACAACTAGGGTAAACATGGGTGAAAAGAATCACGATGAATACAAAGGGCTTCTTTTTCTTTAAATTTGATTTTAAGGCTGGTTAAGAAGCTATTTTGGAAAGTGGTCCTTGAATGATACATAAAACTCTGATCATTCTCAAGAAATAGTTGATGTCTACTAGCTTGCAGAAAGAAGCATTGACGCGCATTCCTATTTGGGTAAAATTGCACGATGTTCCTCTTTAAGTTTTTGATGAGGATGGTATTAGCCTAATTGCTACATTTATTAGAAAACCGATTATGCTTGACTCATACACTAGTTCTATGTGTATGGATTCGTGGGGTAGGAGTAGCTTTGCTCAGTGCTTAATTGAGGTTAACTCAAAAGCTGATCTAGTTGATGTTGTTACTATTGGTATTCCTTCTTTAACGGGGGATGAGTTCACTACAGAAACTATCCGTGTTGAGTATAAATGGAGGCCGCCCAGGTGTGATGAATGCAAGGTTTTTGGTCATATCCATGATCATTGCCCTAAAAAGGTGGTGAGTCCTCCTATTGTTACTACTTTTAATGTTGCTGCTCCTACTATTGAGAAGTCTAATGATGGTTTATAAACAGTGGGTAAAAAGAAGAAGAGGAAAGGTAAGTCCAAGTCTACTAATGGTGATAAGTTTGCTAGTCCTTCTGTTAAACAAACTGTTAGATATGAGCCTAAGGAAACTCCAAGCGCACCAAAGAAGGGAACTACTAATGTGAGAAACCTGTCTAAATTGTCATCTATGTTGAAGACTACTGATACTTCTCCAAAGAAAGATAATTTCACAATGTCTAATTCTTTCTCTGCTTTGAATGATGAAGAAGTAATTACAGGTAGCCGCTACCGCAACAAACGGGTAAACAAAAATATTTTCCTTTTGAGTGCATTCAAATATATTACATTGAGTACAATGATTTTGCAAAATATTTTTTAGCCTAAGCTTTACATTAAATAATAAATACCTAATTTGAGTATTAGAAATATTTCTTATTTTCGCCATTGGAATTTTATTTCCTTTTACCATAATTATTTGATTATTTGATTGTTTGGCTTGGGTATGTTTGGGGAAATGAGTTGGGGCCGGAGCTAGGGCTGGGGCTGAGGTTAAAGTTTATATTATAAGCCGAACGTTGAAGCTTATATTTTTATGAAGTTGTTTGACTAATTAGTTTGGCTTATGGAGGCTTATGGCTTATTAAAACTTCCAAAAACATCTGTGGCAAACAAATCTTATGTTAAAAGTCGGTTTATTTTAGATGCTCTAAGCCCTAAAAGCCCTTACAAGCTCACTTCCAAACACGCCATAAACAAAAATAACTTTATTCTTCTTTTACCTGATTTCTTTGATTATTTCAAAGTTTGGCTTGGGTTAGACTTAAACTAAAATAATTTAAAAATATAAGATCGAAATATGTTTTAGACGTTAAGAGCCTTAGTACACAATTTTTATTTTTTCAAGCATATACCGAGGCTCTTAATGACTTACACTCATTTAGAACTCAACGTTGAATATGTATATGCTTATGTATATGTAGCCACTTTTGGTTACAAACTCCACCGATGTGGGATACGCAAAGAACTTTATAAACTCTTATGACTTCCATCAATTTTGCACTTCTTTAAAATTTCAAGTGTTTACTTTTGGATACAACAAAATCAATAACAAACCTACATATTCATAAGCATTATATAAATCAATAACAAATCTGGACAATAATTAGATACAACAACTAACAAAATCAAGAGAAGCAACAGCTTCATGATTATAGTAACTTTTAAAACATGTTAAATCAAGAGAAGTGTTTGTTTATTGGATTTCAAAACTCAAAACAAAGAATCGTGCAAAAACATATATTGACCAAATTCTTTGAGTTATAAATAATGGATGAACCATGATTCTTTCTTTCTATCACGATGAATGAAATATAACTAAAATCCCAACAAGTATCACATTTTTGTGAATAAAATCCCATATCATACCAGATTTTTACAAACTTAACTTCATGGACATCATCTAATCAAACACTTGGTGTGCAAAGAATATCATCAAAGAATTGATTATATATACAAACCATAATTTCACAACAAATCAAACACATTCAATAAATAAGTAAATCATGATATAAAATCAATAGGATTTTGAAAGCTTACACTATGTATGTAGATAAAACTCAAATTAATTTGCTCGAATCATCGTGTGTTGCATTTTTTACCTACAAAAAATAATGAAACAAACATAATCAATTGATGAACAAATAATGCAATGTTATGTTTCAACTCAATTCATAACATCATAACTATTTTATGAGAATAATAAGCAGATCATAGACAAAGATGAAGGTGTGTCAAAGTTTTTATTTATTTGAAACTGATTGAATCGGTTGCAATAATTTGAAACTGATTGGGGGTAAGTCATAATGAAGTGATTAATGAGAAAGAGTATACTAGAAGTTTCAATCATAATTGTATATTATGTGATTGATTTTGTAGATGTTGGCTGCAAAAAATTGTAATTGATTCGGTGGTATAAGGTTGGGTATTTTTGGATAGCCATTACCACGTTAAAAAAGATTAAAAACTGTGGTTTGGCTAAATGTTTTCGGAGGTTTATGAATAATGTTTTTATATCCGGGAGTGGTTTATTATTGTGGTGCATTAAAGTATTGTACAAATGGGTCATTTTAGGAATAACATTAATAGAGTAATTAATTTTGTTGTGTATGAGGCTTGTTCAAAACCTTATTATATTAAATAGTATATAGATTTAGATAACAAGCTAAAGTTAAGATGACTTGATTTTTAAAAAGATACCATATATATTCACTCTATTTTTTTAGATTGAAAATTCATTTAAAAAGTACATGCATTTTTACATGGACATAACCACTATACTCTCACGGGTTTAATATTAATAATTATATTTAAAAATACGGTGCGTTTGGTTTATTGCCATGAATGACAATCGGAATGGGTTTAAGGAGTGAATGGAATGACAATGGGTGTCACTAAGGGTGCGTTTGGTATGGGTATATGAGAATGGGGTTGATAGTGATTAAAGATGTTTGTTTAGTGGGCCCAGGAATGAAATAGGTATATCATAGTCATAGACCCATTACTCACCAATTTGATGTCTATAAAATCCATTCCGTGGGCCCATCTCTTTTCCACTACAAAATTCAAATATCTATACACTTTTTCATGCCATATTTTGTCATCCAAACATAAAAATCGTAATCATACACTTTTTCATATCCATTGTTATTCTACCCCATACCAAATCCGATACTCATTGTGATTCCTAACAACAAACCAAACGGCTACTAAATATATCATTGCTTACATTATTGTTTGGTTAAAAAATAAGTCTGGGTATCAGTTTCTTAGTAGCCACATTAGAATTTTGTCAGCTAGTGTTATTTTTCTTTTTAGTCATCTCCACTATGGCATCGTTAATATAATCACTTTTATTTACATAAACTACACCACATCATAAGCATCATAAAATATATATGTAGTAATACTCGAAAATCAAGATACCTTATTTAAACAATAACAAGCTAACTTATAATATATAACTAGATAAGGCTTAAACTTCAAATACCATACTTACAATATTCGATATCATCACTCGACCTGATCTCGTAAACAAAACAACATAAGATGTACAATGTTCTCGCATACCTACTTACAACCTATTCGTCGAGACGGAGCTGATCTCGTGAACAAAATGTGATACCATCACTCGAGAAGGACATGATCTCGTAAACAAAAGAACAAAAGCCGGTACAACTATCCAACATTGTGCCTAGTTACCTGAAGCAAGCCCAGTCAACTTAAGCACATAAGACACTCGTAGTTGTTCGGAGAGATTTAAGAAAATATCGATCTTGTCTTTATTAGCAGAAAATATATCAGCAGCCTGGAGTACATCGCCGCTCGGAAGGTTAAGTTTCATTAGCTCGGCAAGTACATCTTTCATTTTTTCAGATGCTGCTTTTTGGCGCATGTTATCATCATTCATGGAACTAGCGACAACGTTTGCCATAGTTCCAAAATTAGTATTAAACCCTTGAATAAACATTCGAAAAGAGTCGTCAATTCCTTCTAAACGAGCCTCCATATTTGGTTTTTTTCTTTGCAGCGTTATTCCCCTCGTACATTTTTTTTGCTTTCTTGGCTCTCTTGTTGCATTTGTAACGGTTGTGGTTGCTTGTAGTACATATGGAAGTTCATTTTCTTCATCATCACTTAAAGAAAAGTGAAAGTCACCATGATGATCGTCGCCAGTTTCAACATTTTGGTATGTTTCCATGTTTTGAATCGCATCTTCGTATCCTTCAACAGCAGCCAGTGGCTCTGTCCCTTCCATATACCAATTTGAGTTGGTTAAAGTATGAGAATTGAACATCCCACAAACCTTTCGCCTCTTTATGGTTCTGTTTCAAAGCCCAAAAAAGATACACATTAAAAACACAACAGATGAACCAACTATCTATAAAATATGTATAAAATGTATAATACACAAAAACTTACGTTACAGTAATTATCATACGCTGCCTTTTCACATGCGATATTCTTATCTACATCATTCCATTCGAACCCACTTAGTTTCAACAAGTCATTGATGATATGAAACTTAGTCTTTAGCAATTTCACTTTTGACTCGATATGAGGCGAAACTCGCTTCAGAGAATGTTTGGGTGATCCTTTGTTTGGCTATCTTCCATCCCGTCTGTACCATCAGGATTGCTAGTGGCTTGTCCTTTCCTGCGACTTCTCCCTTCTTTGCCACATTTCTTGGTCTTTCCCATTGCTTTGCTTCAACTCTTTGATCAAATGCGACAGATTTCCTGCCTTAAGCATTTCCTCGATTTGCCTTTTCAGGTGCATGCACTCATCTGTGGTATGCCCTGCCTCTCCGTGGAATTCACAGAATTTGCCAGCATTCATTTTTCCACCGGTGTTGTCATTGCAGGAGGAGGTTTGAAATTTCCTTTGTTTAGAGCCAGGATCTCTTTTGGTGTTTTCGCGAGGAGGGCAAATTTGTCTTGCCTTTTTTTCGGCCTTTGTTGATTCTTAAAGCCTCATTTCTTGAAATTTTGTCTGTGTCTGGCATCTTGCTGCTTCCATGGCGGAAATGTATTCTTCCGTTCCTGGTTTCCAGCTGCCACCTCTCCTCTAAGGAAGGCTGTGGTTATCTTCCACATTTCATCTACGAATTTTGGGATTTTATCGTGCAAACGCTTAATCAGCTCAGGGTTCGTGATTCCATGCATGAATCCCAAGATTCTCATGACTTCCGGTGCCCCTTTAACATCCCTACTCTTAGTCTTGAACCTCCATACAAAATCTTCCGTAGACTCCCCTTCCCTCTGCTCTATGTGATGGATTTCGACGGGGTCTTTGATGCACTTCTTTTGCTGGAGGTAATTTGCCAAGAATGCTTCTTTCAGGTCGTCATAACTATCTATGGACTTCGGAAGGAGATCATCAAATCAAACCCTTGCATTTCCGGTGAGTGTGGAATTGAACATGTGACACCAGGTTGGCATCGCCCACCGTTCTACCTTGGCAGCTGCCTGAAAATCTTAAGATGATCTTCCGGATCTTTACTTCCGTCATACGTTTTGACATGACTAGGTATACGGATCCTCTTTGGTATATCAAAATAGCGGATGCGAGGCGTGAACAAATCAGTCTCCTCGCATACCCATGGTTGGGATATGTCCTCATCCTCCATACTTGACCTTTGATTTTTTGATTTAGATTTCCAATGTCCTCCTGCACTGTCCTCGCTTTTTGACATCCTTCCTCCCTTAAATGAGTATGCTTTTCTGTCATGATGCCTCTTAGGAGCGGGCTCCGTTCCTCGCGAGCGGGAACTCTGATAATAGCTTTCGGTGTCTCCGCGGCTGCTGTGATGTGACTGACGCCTTGAACTACCGGAGTATGCGGACATACCCTTTTCTTTATTACCGAACCTATGGAATACACCATTTTCCAACCATATGAACACCGTCTCTCTTTCCGGATCTTTCCTTATAGGTGATCTGGATCGGTCGCGCCTTGGTTCAGGGCTTCTGGACATGCTGCGGGCATCTTTTGGTCCGAGTCTTTTCCTGACGTCTCTTCTTCTGCTTGGTGCCCCTAACTCAGAGTACTGTGAGGTCTCCTCAAAGTTGAGACAAGCTTTTACTGTCTTCAGCTTCTCTTGTTGCACTTTTTCTTGGTGCATCTTTTCAGCGAGGATTGGCAACAACTGATTGTAGTTCTTATCACAAAATTCCCTAAGAGCTGCATCGGATGCGAGCTCATTTGGGTTTTCTTGTGATTTCTCTTTTCCTCTTCCCACTGTGTTCCATACGGAGGACGTGTTTGTAGTAGGAGAAGGACCAGAACGCGTGCTCATGGTGAGTATTTTAGGGAACGTAGTTGCGTTCGTGTCCCACGAATGGCGCCAACTTGTTAGTACAATTCGTGTTACGAGTTTGAATTGAGTCTGGATCACTTGTTGGGCCGAGCCGGCAAGCTGTAAATGGGTTGGATCTTGTACTAAATCAAGTGATTTGGATGGTTTCCTGCACACATAAAGATAAACCGTTAGTCTTACCGTAGGGACGGACCCCACAATTAGACTCCGGCGTGAGAGTAAGAGACCATGTTGTCAGATATATGTGTGTCAGAGGGAGAGAGTAATGTGTGCCTTTTTGGAATGTATGATGAGTCCTATTTATAGGTGAGTGATACTAGGGTTTCCCAATATTTCGCGCATAATCTGTTAGTGGCCAGAGTGGGACCCTTGTCGGGCAAGGATTTGTGATAATCGTGATTGCTGCAGCGAACTAACTTCCGCGGACGTTAGTTAGTCCACTGAGTAACCTTGCGGAAGCGGTCTAAGGATAGTCCGCGTCCGTCTTAATACCCCAGGACCGGTGCCAGTGTAGTACTTGGGCTTAGTTCCGGTCCGTTATGCTTGTTTCTTACTTAATTGGGCCAAAGCCTTATCTTAATAGTTTGGCCTTGGCCCAAAGTCATGTTAGACTTCCTATACGTCATCAGACTTCCTATACGTCATCAATTCTTGTCTCCTCCAACTCTGAATCCAGTCTTTTAAAATTCGAGTAAATACATATATCTTTTTGTTTTTGTTTCTGAGTGTGTTTCGATCAGGTCTATAAAGCTAGGAAACAGTAATGTTTTATTTTCAAAACTGAAACGACAATGTTTTAGGTGTATCTATTTATGCTTATGTAGTTCATTAAAAGCTCAGGATGAACTAGAAAAAAGATTAAAATTCAACGTGGTGCACTCGTGATCCAAAACTTTGAGTCAGGTTATTAAACCAATGAACCATTCTGAATCAGTTTAGCATTTTCAAAGCATTATAAGTTTGAGAAAAAAAGGTAGACCTGGAAGATACAAATATGTAAAAACAAACATAACGAAACAAACAAGTGCGTAGGTAAATGATGGCAAATGTCTATATGTCTATATGACTCCCCGTTGAATGATTGGACAAACTTTGCTGAAGATTCAACCAGTAATGTAGTAATTGTAATTCATTTTTACCGTATAAGTAATAAAAAAGTTGGTTTTCTATCTCATGTTGATTCATCGAGTTACCTGATCTTCTAAATTCGTCGACTTAAATGGAACAAAAAAGCCAACTTTTTGACTACTTCAAGTTTTTGATTACTTGAAACAAAAGATGACACATGCAGCTCATCAGGTCACTTATGACTTATGTTCAGAGAAAAACTTAATGACTTGAATAGGACTCCATGATATCAATTGATTACTCATACGTCCAAAAAAAGTATAATGACTGGAACAAAAATGGTAGAAAATCTGGACCTTGACATACTTTGCAATGTTACTTACCACATTTGCACCGGCTCTTCTCACTGGACTGAAATTGGTTCTGAATGTGCTCAAAATCCACAAAAAATTGTTTGGTGCTATGTAGGTACATGTTAAGAGCAGCAAGTCGCTTACATAAGTTTCATTAAAGTTTATAAGTGAAGCTTTATTGTGAATTATCACCAACTACATCCAAATAACTCCGTGACTTCATTAATGTATATGATGAATATGCGAGCCAAAACGATATTTGTGGACTTTAGATAGATGCATCACTTTCCTTTGCGTTTCTCAAAATAATTACAAAGCAAACAACGAAGCATCTATGACAATTTAAAAGCGCGACTAATAAAAACCACTTAAATGATATATTGTGAGCTTTCTGAAGTTAAAAGAACATAAAGGTGTTAAGTGCAGTCTAATATACAATCCCACGTTACCTTCACTCAAAACTACTACTCACTTACTTTTGTTATACTAATCAGCACTAAACATATATACTAAAAAAGACTATATTATAAAATCACAAAATAAAAGTAGAATAATGCCTTTTAAGGTCAACATGATCTCCAACAATGGCTCCATCAATATCATCTTCGTTTTCTTTCCTAGCAGATCTTGCAACATAAAGCAACACATTCTCATTACCCAAACATATGCCAAATAAGTCCATCATTTTTTCTCGAATTCGAATAAGCCAATGGTTAGAAAGCTAATTTAAACACTCATTTAAGTTGTAACAAACATTTACGAGTACAAACTAATTACTTTGACCCGTTACATGATCTCCACAACCAACCCATTTTACTACGTCTACATAAATATTAAATAGCTTAACTTTAGTTAACTAAATGGTATGCACAACATATCATTCGGCTGGAAGTCTTACATAAGTGCTTCAGTCTTTTGAAAATTTGGCTCGCACATGACTGTATACTATGGCATGGATCATAAAAAAATGTACAGTGCAAATTTGCTTGCCATTAAACTAACAACATGTAATGGTAGTTTGTATATTAAATGAGCATAATTAGATAGTCTTACTTTCTTAGGACTAACGTTTAGACGTATTGATCAACATTTGAAACCTTGAATTTGCAGTTACTTATAGTTCATTCAAGGCTTCGCTCAAACTTTTGTTTCTATGATATTTTTCCAGCATCATTTTCCTTCAAAGTGATTATAAATCATACCCTTTGTAGCCACCTGATCTTTTGCTTATACCAAATCATCACATGTGGCTAATAAATCACTCACATCTACAATAAGCATAAACATATAAAATGTAAGATATCTAAATTTCATACACATCTTCGTACAAATATCACATGGAGATAAAGTTTATAATATATTTATTCCACATCCGATTCTATAAGTCTCCTTATATTAGTACAAAGTAATGGAGATAAAGTTTATAATAAAGCATACATTTGTTTAAACTGGATTAAAAGTTCTATGTGTTGGTTTATGGGATTAACAGCGTAGTCATGATGAACATAAGCCCGTGAAAATCACGGGTAGCTAAACAAATACTAATCTAAAAAATTTGTTTGTTTCGGTAGCTACGAAAATTAATTATTTGTGTACCTAACATCAAAACTAAGAATATACATTTCAAAAATAGAGCATGCAATAATAAACATCGTAAAAAATACATGATATAATTCCGTTGGTTGCCGGTTAAAAAATAAATTCCAACCAAACATCAGGTATTTGTGAATAATACCCAAAATTATCATCCATGGCAAACTTATGATAAGTAGATGGTTATGCTTGTCAAACAAACCCATCAATAAAAATCAAAACTTTATACTAATTATCATCTGAAATACTCACTTGACAATCCACCATAATCGTAGCAAAGAGCACTCCGGTAGGTATACACATTTTCAATACTCCCAACATGAGCCACACTGATTTTTATTATAACAAAATCGATAAAGGTAGATAAAAGGCCAAAAAAATCAATTAAGACACAATTCGAACATAAACGATCAATTAATTTCTATAAGATCGCAAAATAACAAACCTGGTATGGTGAAATTAGGGTTCGTCTATGATCAATTGATGATAAAACCGGAGATAATATTGTGGTTTCAAATCATCCGTAATTTCTCAATGATTTGTTTGGAAAGTATTTTCAAAATTGAAAGAGATTGGCTGAGATTTATAACTGATAATTGAATAATTCTGAGTTGTGGGACGAAATTGTAGGAGTGTTTGAAGGAAATACCAAATGGACCATTATGTCCTTAATTTTACACTCAGTCTTAATATGTCGAGTTTTTGTTCCCATTATGCCCTTTGAGGTGGCATTTCCAGTCACCATTAATTTGTCATGTCATCAGCCTAGTCATCACGCAATATTTCATGTCTTGCCTCATATATAGGTAGAAATATATTTTTATATATAAAAAGATCAATAAAATTTTAACCTAATATTGAAAAACACTTTTATGTTTGAAATAATTTTTTTGCTAAATATATTTGTATATATATATATATATATATAGATATTTTTAATAAATTGTGTAATTTGGGTAAACCCGAAAACCGAACCGAACTAGGATTCAACCGAACCGAACCGAAAACCGAATTTGAATTCGGTTTGGGTCAGTATATGGATTGACCTTAAAAAAACTTTTAACCGAACTAACCGAACCGAACAAACCGAATAACCCGATAACCGAACCGATCAACACCCCTATCTCCAAGTAAAACATGTCGTGGGCTTTTGGCCTTTTGGGCCTATTATGACTGTGTGAGCTTTACATATTGGGTTAAAACTGTTTTACACTATCAAACACAATAAGATTGTTGTTCTACGTTTGAAAAGAACAACCAACTACTTCCCGTCTTATGAACCGAAACAAGCGGAATTGCGGTCCGCGTGTTTGCGACGAGAGTGTTTTTGTTGGAATTTTTAACGTATGTTTTGTTTCAGATTTTTTTTAACATGTTTGGTTAAATTGGTTAAAAGGAGTGGTCTGATCTTGTTATGAAAACAAGCAAATGAACCCGCGCGTTGCGGCGGGGCTAATTTTTTCCTGAATAATTTTTTTTAACGTTTCGGGGGGTTTTTTTTTTGGCGATGCGTTATGCGGGCTAATTTTTAATATTTTTTTTTATGATTCGGGGAAAAAAAATTGTGTTGGGACGGGCTAATATTTTCCCGATATTTTCTTTTTTTGGGACGGTTCGATATCTTTTTATTTGGGCCGATGAATGTAAAAAAGTTGTGAACAATAAAAACTTGACGTGTTTTTTTTGTTAATTTTTTTACGGGATTTTTTGTGTAAGAAAATCGTAAATAGTTAAAAGTTGAGGGACCGTTTTGTATTTTTTTTACTTTGGGCCAGATTTCAGGCTAATTTTGGGCTAGTTTTTTTTTTTTACTTTGGGCCAGATTTTGGGCCACATTTTATGCGAATTTTAGGCTAGTTTGTCGACAAATGTGTATATTAGTAATAATTTTTTTTTATATGGCTTATGTGTTGAGCCTCATATTTAAAGTGTTATGTTTTTTTGCTATATGGTTTTTTTTAATATAATGGGTTGTACGTTTGTGACCATATCGATTATTTTAAAGTTATTAAGTATCGAAGATGTTTTCGCGTGTATTTTTTTTATCTGAATAAATCGGAACTTTTGTAAAAAAAAATTCCCTCCTACTTTGTGCACAAAATTAAAAAAAAAAAAAAAAACTAAAATCGGGCTGGCCCAAAATGGGAGCCCGATACTGTAGCACCTGGCCCACTGTCAAAACGACAGTGTATTAAAAATCGGAACTTTTGTAATATTTTTTTTCCCTCCTACTTTGTGCATAATTTTTTTTTTAAATTAAAAAAAAAAACTAAAATCGGGCTGGCCCAAAATGGGAGCCCGATACTGTAGCACCTGGCCCACTGTCAAAACGACAGTGTATTAGTCGGCTAATGTGTATATTTATAATGATAGTCTGTGTGCTTAGACCTTCAGGAATATCTGGATCTGCCAAAAAAGCTAGTTCCTCCTCATTTAGAATTTGACCATGTGCTTGAGCTTGTACCAACAACACTTTCTCCTTAAATCATGAATCATCCCTTTTTCTCTTTGGTTTGGTGAACTGTCTAGACATGTAGCCTTCCCCTTTGCAGTTATAGCAAATAATCGTCCTCTGTTTTCGAGAATTGCTTTCACTTGCTCCTGGAGTGTAAGTGCTTGAAGTATCCGCAGCAAAAGAAGTTTGTCTCTCTTGAATTGGTTGTAGTGTAACTCTTCCATTATTGATGGTAGCTTGTTTCCTAGGGTTAGACGAGTTTCTCAGCTGATTATTGGTAGTGGGATAACGGGTTGTGACAATTGCAGTAAAAAACCACATCATGTGATTGATGGCATCAATGGGATCATCACCTTTCTAGAACACTGGAACAATTTGACCGGAGTCTTGTTGGGAAAATTCAGATTGTTGGTTAATTTGGAAAGGATATTCCAATTGAGGGATGGATGATGATGGAGAATAAACGTTGTGGTGAATTGATGATTGAAAATCATTGGATGGGTAAGTTACTGAAAGAGGTGTTGATAATTGATGAGTTGAGTATTGTTGAGACTGATAAGGTGAACCATACTGTGGAGATGGATATATTGAAGCTGGTGGTTGAAGTTGAGTGTTTTGGTAAGTGTGTTGATGAGTTTGATAAGGTGTTATTTGGTGAGATGCAACTAAAGCAAGAGGATCGGAGTTACGTTCATGCATCAAACGAACTTCATTTGCATGTCGTTCATGTTGTTCCAAGTGAGCATGAAGCTGATCAACATTGGTAGTATGCAAGTCTTTGACCAACTTAACATCAGTAACGAATTTGCTCCATTCATCAGGAAGAGTGTTCAGAAACTTGGTATTAACTTGAAATTGCTCCAGTGGCATCTTGTAGATGTTCATATCATTGAGTAGCAATGTGAACCTCAAGTAGTACTCGTGTAACGACTCTCCTTTCTTGTAAGTGAACTTATCAAATTCATCGTACAACTTACACTCTCGTTCTTGCTTTGTTAATGACGTTCCTTGCATGAGCAGTTTAATCTTCTCCCAAAGATCCTTGGCTACACGATGTTGACTCACAAGAGCATAAATTTCTGTTGGAAGGCCTTGGAGAATGATATTAATTGCTTTGATGTCACAATCAGCTTGAATGGCTTCTGCAGGAGTGAGCTCAGTATATTCCTTAAGTCTTGTTACACCATCCTCTGTGATTGATGGCCAGACGAGTGGACCTTTCTCAACGGAAGCAAGGATCATTCTACCATGTGGTCTATTCATCATATAAAGTTCCATTATGCTTTTCCATGAATCATACAAGTGTTTTTCAAGCATCGGTGGTTTATTGTCACCACCCGAGAGAAGTGATTTATCAGCAAGAGTCGTCATTGATAACGTGGTATCAAAAAGATTACTAATTGATCGATCGGTGGTAGAAAGAAATTGTGTTTGATTATGTGGTTGTCGAGTCTTGAAGTAATTCTTGAAACTATACGGGATTTTACAATTCTCGACAAAACCGGGAGAACAAGTTAATGTTTCACGGGATTTTACAAGTCAAAGAAATAACCGTATAATTTAGAAATTTGAGTTGATAGGTTTTAGTTGAAAATGATTAGATCGGTTCTCAAACAACTTTAGTTCGGTTCCAACTGGTTCGGTTCCAACTGGTTCGGTTCCAACTGGTTCGGTTCCAACTGGTTCGGTTCCAACTAGTTCGGTTCCAACTGGTTTCCAACTAGTTCGGCTCTCAAAGTCGTAAACTGGTTCGGTTGGGACTGAAAAGTACTAGTTCGGCTCTAACTGGCAAACAACTAGATCGGTTCCAACTAAAGTAAACTAGTTCGGTTCCAACTAAACAAACTAGTTCGGTTCCAACTGATAAAAACTCGTTCGGTTCCAACTAAAATCAACTCGTTCGGTTCTACTGGTTCGGTTAACTAGTTCGGTTAACTCGTTCGATCTTCTGGTTCGGTTCCAACAGACAAAAACTAGTTCGGTTGTAACTGAGACGAAACCCAAATTTTCAAAACTCAAAAAGACACATTTTTGATTGGTTTTTTGCAAAAAATCTTGTACAACTAGTGTTACTAACCCTATAGGAACAATAAAAATGAAAACTTTAAGGTTTTTAAGCCGAAAAATTTAAATCAAAATTTTGCTCTTTGTAAAGGTTTTGAACACAAATCAAAAGACAAACACAAAAACTAAACACACCACTCCATGGCTCTTGATACCAATTGAAGAATACTAGTAATCTCTAATGATATTATGCAAGAACTAGAGAGAGAAGTGGGTTGGAAAGTTTCTAGAGAGAGAAAGTAATATGAATATTAAGTGTGTGAAAATGTGAAAATGAAAACAACTAACCAACCAACCCTCTCCAAGGCATGGAGAGGGTATATATATTACATACCATGGCCGGCCATGGGCTTTACTAAGCCATCCATGGGCCTTGGGCCAGACTAGCTTACTGGACTAATCAAATAATAAACTACGGGCTAAGACTATTACAACTTGGAAGTGACCGATACTTTTCTTGTTTCCAACATAGTGTAAATCTCTTAGGGATTACAGTCCAAGTCTACTTAGGTTTCACTAGACAAGGTAGAAAAATCTCTCCTTAATCATTAGCATTATCTTTGACGACGTTAGAGTTCCTGCGAACTTTTACCTCCCAAATACGGTTCGCACGGTTCAGATTTGGGCAATCCCTCTTGTAATGTCCCAATTTTCCATACTCATAATAGGTACCTCAGATTTCTAATTTGCCACTACGGTCTCTAAGTTGTTATTGAAACGGGTATCCTATAATCTCTAGTCGTATGGCCAACTCTCTCGTATTTGTTACACTTCATAGTGCATGGCCCAGTGTGGTGCAACTTATGTTTATTGTAGAGGGATAGCTTTCCTACATATCGAAATTTGTTATTTGGTCTAGCAATGTAAGCTCTCACGGCCTTTTGTCGTTTATTTTTGTTGTTGGCATTCCTTGCCATTTCGGTTTCCTAACGTATGACATGATCCATTTAGTCTTGAGCCATGTGGATTCTTTTCTTATAGACAACAATAGCTCTAATAGTATTAGCAATTCGTTAGGTTACAATATGCTTAATCCTTGTGGAACTCGTTCCTTGTCTCGTTGTCGATATTTTCTTCAAATTCGAACGGAGTAAAGAAAATAAGATAAGTCGAATTTCAAAAGTCGTGTTTTTCCAAAAATAGAACGTTACGAGGTGACGAGTTAAAGTCGTGTTTGAATTAATCAAAATGTTTCTAGGCGTTACGAGGAGTAAGAAAGATTGAGACGTAACGAGATAACGTAGGTGGTTCAACAGTATAGGGCGGGTGTTCACAATCATCTTCAGAGTCGAATAGTAGGGTAATGAGTGGGGTTGGCAGATTGTAACGGGTTTCAAAGTTATGTAAAACGATACAATGTAAGGTCAAAAAAAGTTTTAAAGGTCATCGTATTACTCACGATGTTTTAGAATAAATGAGGCCATTGTGTCATTCACAATGTCTTAAAATAAACGGGACCATTTTTCACTCACAATGTCTTAAAATAATTTAGTACTTATATAGATAACTTATATATGACAAGCGGGGAAATATACGTAAGAAAAATGTAACGCAGAGAAAAGATAAACGTAAGAAAATGTAAGCTCATAGTCAAATAGAGCTCAAGGGAAAAAAGAAACGAAAAGCAACACAAACGCAGGGAATGATAACGCAGGGCAGAGGTAAACCCATTTCATAGCATGCTCAAAGCAAAATGGTACTCACGTATACGCCATAGCAAAAACACGTATAAGGCACACGTAAAAACACGTAGGATCACATACTGGTTATAGACCAGACCTAGTATATACTACCTGGTTCTCTATAACCTTGGCTCTGATACTAATCTGTCACACCCCCAAACGGGCCTGGACGAATACTGTCCGGAAGCGTGACTTTATTGATCCCCCATTTCCCAACTCAGGTAACAAAGCATAAAGAACGACCTCTAAGGGTATTTTTTAAAAATAAACACCGTGCGTAAATTTAAAATAATACTAAGTTTTTACATCGATCAAATTAAAGGATTTAAAACAAAATGCGGAAGCTAAAATAAGTTCAACAACGGAATTTTTAAAGACATATATAAATCTCTGGTAAACCGGTACAAGCAAATAGACTTCACATAAGTCAAGTAACGACATCCATGCTAAGCACCTGAGAAAAACATGCTTAAAACGTCAACATAAAGTTGGTGAAATCATAGGTTTAGTTCAAACGTTGTTATAGTGGACCACAAGATTTCAAAACGTATGCGACAGTTATAACAGATACAACTTCACATAAAGAGGTATTTCGTTTGCACTAAGCTCATGACACCGACTATTCAGAACGAATCATATAACATGCCAACATGATTGCTTGCTTTCCAGGTGACCCGACAAAAGACCACCTAACTAAATCGCATGACATATTATCCGTTAGTCCCTTGGAAAACTCTAACTAGTGAGCCGCTACTCACCCGGATAGGGATAATTAGTCCCCAATAGATCTATTTATTCACTCGCGCTCCCTCAACCGGTCCTCCGGTCAAGAAATTAACAGTTCATGATAGTTCGGGCAAATAGTGGTCTAAACGCTACTTAGGCAACATGTAAACAGGGAAAAACTCACTTAAGTACTTGAGTCCCATTTTAAAAAAAACAATCAATGTTTTCTCACCCAAAGTTATAAAACATTTATTTAAAACGAGTAAAGAGTTGGCAATGACCTCACCTTATGAGGGTAATGGATCAAAAGAAATCAATCAAGTGAAAAAGAATCTCACGTCCTACGACAACCTAACATAAGTCGTTGTTTAAGCATGATGTACAACGAATAATGCTATAACGCAAGAACTTATCATCCTAGCACTAGTAAAACACGCGTATCCCTTTTTAAAAGTACTTTCGAAAGTTATAAGTTTTGGCAAGTCTCAACGCATATTTCGTCTTTTAGTGTATTTCGTCTTTTAGTGTATTTCGTCTTTTAGTGTATTTTGTCTTTTAGTGTATTTCGTCTTTTAGTGTATTTTGTCTTTTAGTGTATTTCGTCTTTTAGTGTCCCGACACATCAACGTTGACTCAATAACCAAAAATGTTGACCTAAACTCGACACTTAACGTTTTTCTACATTTTATCATAAGTTTGATAATAAAAGTATATTTTCGACGCTTTTATAAAGTTTATGAAATTTCGGCATGACCTTTCTAAAAATATCGACTTTCCATTTTTATCAACCTCGACACGTGAAAATATCCGTTTTACAAAAGTACACCTTTTATTGACTTGAAAGAATATCCGATCTATTTTCGACAACACCTCAAATATCGCAACAAATCCGTTCTAAACCTAAACCTCTTCGACTTTCAATTTACGCTTCCAACAAATCCAACATCTAACTTAATCTCTTCGCCAACAATATTTAAACTTAATATACGATAAATCTTAAATAAATGATATAGCCGTAGTGATAACAATATATATATCAAAATAGTCACAACGAACTTTTAAACGCAAAAGTACAACTACTTTTTATGTTCTTCCATTTATAAAAAAATATTAAACTTTGAGACTTGTTGTTTTATAGAAAAATAGATAATGATTTTCACAACGATCCGCTTTGTACACCTTGTTCGGAATGATCATACGAATGCAAAAGTACAAGTTATTTATGAAAAGTAGAGATGACTTACAAGAAAACACGACAAAAGATGATTAGAAACTAAGAACAACCCAAACGTTGTTTTATAAAATACCCGGATGAAGTAACAATCAACTCGAACAATATATCTTCAAATGTAAATGATTAAAAGTGAAAAGTGTATGATTTTGTAATTGTTTGTGTTGGTTCGTGTGTTTTAGAGAGAGAGAGCATAAAGAGAATTGTTTTGGTGTATGAAAGAAATGAAGTGAGAATGAATGAATATGTATACCAAGATTACACACACACACTCACACACATGCATACATATCTGGTTATGAACAAGCCCAGGGGGGGGGGACCAAAAATGGTTTCCCATATTTTAGGATCACTAGTGCTCAAAAACATTTAATTTTCAAAGCCTTTGCATGCACATGCATATGTATAGATTAAAACGCGTATCACGTAAATAACGAATCGAGTAACGACATCACGAAAAATTACAAAATTTTAAATATTGTCTTAAAACATAAAAACGTAGCTATTTCCAAAATACTACAACGTTTGGTGCCCCGGTTCGCTCCCGGTGACGATTCTCAGATAATAATGGAACAACTTTCCGGTTAAACGGTAAAGCTAAACGAAACTTTTAAAAAATCAAATTACTAAACGGAAACGGCTAAATTAATGAACGGAGATTCTCGGGGTGTCACACCTTCCTCTTGCACTACTGCCAAAACTTTCGTTGCACTTATGGACTTTTTCTTTAGTTCCTCCACCAACACTTGCTTATTCAAGTGTGCAAAACTTGTTGATGCTATCTTACTTAACGCATCTGCCTTCTTGTTTTTATTTCTCGGAACTTGATTTATTGAGAACGCTTTGAAGCTGCTAGTGAGCGCTTTTACATTCTCCAAGTATCGAATCATGTCGGTTTATTTTGCAACATACGTTCCGTTCACTTGATTGGCCACCAATCGTGAGTCAACATTTTCCTGGAGGTTTTCTACGCCCATTTGCTCCGCTATCTTTAATCCAGCGATCAAAGCTTCGTATTCTGCTTCGTTATTTGTTGCATCAAACCTGAACCTTAGAGCATAGGTGAACTCCATCCCTTCTGGATTTGTGAGTATCAGTCCTGCCCCGGAACCATCTGCACAGAAGGATCCGTCCGTGAACAGTGTCCCTGGGTCTAGTAGTTCTTTCGCGTCCTCCATGAGCGTATCTTCTAAGTTGTCCTCCGGACGTTCCACTATAAAGTCAGCTAGGATTTACCCCTTAACTGATGTTCTTGGCCGATACTAGATGTCATGTTCTTCTAGCTCAAAGCTCCACTTGAGCAGTCTTCCCGTAACCTCTGGGTTTGACAGCATCTGCTTTATTGGCTGATCTGTGATTACAATGACTGTATGTGTCTGGAAGTATCTTTTTAGTCGCTTGCTAGCACTTACTAGAGCGAGTACTAGCTTTTCCATTGGAGTGTAATTGATTTCTGGATCTCGCAGTGCTCTGTTTACGAAATAAATAGGTATTTGCTTCCCGTCCCTCTCCGTCATCAGGACGGCACTGATGGCCTCTTTTGCTGCTGCCAAGTAGATGATTAATTCTTCTTTCTCTTGTGGCGCGATCATCATAGGCAATTCTGCTATCGACTTTTCATTTCTGCGAAGGCCGTTTCTGCTTCCGTGGTCCATTGGAAGTCACTTTTCTTAGTGCACTTTTTTAGAGTTTTGAAGAAGGGTAGTGACCTTTCGGCTGATTTGGATAGAAACCTGTTGAGACTTGCCAGTTTTCAGTTTAGTCTTTGCACATCTTTTAAACACTTTGGAGATGGCAAACTGAGGACTGCTTCTACTTTATTCGGACATTCCATTAATCCGTCGGAGTTCACTTTGTAACTTAGAAATATGCCTTCCTTCATCCCGAAGGTTCATTTTTTCGGGTTTAACTTCATGTTTATCTTTCTGAGGGTTCTGAATGTTTCTTCCACGTCCCGGATTACTTCTTGTTCCGTGCAGCTCTTGATAACTAAGTCATCCACATACGCTTCCAGGTTCCGACCAATTTGCTTCTGGAAGGCTTTGTCCACTCGACGTTGATAAGTTGCTCTGGCATTTTTCAACCCGAACGGCATTTTCGAGTAACAAAAATATTCCTTGGCTTGTGATAAACGTTGTCTTTTCCTCATCTTCCTTTGCCATTTTATTTGATGGTATCCTTTGTACGCGTCCAGAAAGCATTTGAAAGGATACCCGCAGAGGGATTCCACCTTCCAGTCTATTTCCGGTAGCGGATAGCCATCTTTGGGACATGCTTTATTTAAGTCTTTGAAATCTACACACATTCTCCAGCTGTCGTCATGTTTTTTCACCATTACTGGGTTTGACAGCTGATTGAATTGAAACTAACCTTTATAAATATATATATAAATAAATATATAATACTTATAATAAGGAAAGTCAAAAATCTCTCAATGTAGTAAACCGGAAGTATGATTCCCGGGTCGTTATCCCCGACGAGGAATGCAATTGAAAGTCGAGAGTCGTTTTGATAATAGATGCTTGAATGGAACAAGATTATGATTGGTTTTCTAAACTATGGGAAAATTAAGGCAAAAACTTAAAAACAATTAAGGTAAGACAAATTTTAACTAAAAACGCAAAACGGGAATCCTAAACGGGACCTAAAAACCCTAAATTATCAAAATTAAGTCCTAAAATGATCTTTTTGGTTTTTATAAGTCTTAATTGACTAAAATGCTAGTACAAAGGAAACTAGACAAAAAACGGAAGTGACAAGGGCTTAAAAACACTAAAAACGTGAACGGGATTCAATCCCGTTCTTTAAAAAATCAAATTTTGCAATTTTAACCCTACGAAAGCAAATCTAATTTTCCTAAGTCCTAAATGTTAAAAGAAAATTTTCTAAAAAAGAATTATATTTTTTTGACTTTTTTATAATTTTTTATGAATTAAAAACGATTTTAATGAAATTAAATGTTTAAAAATACTAAACTATTTAATAAAAATCTGAAAAAATTAGCAAAAGTGCATTGAACAATGAGGAATCTAATAAAAATAAGCTGGAGAAAATAGCTTATCAAATAAGCTGTGAAATAAGCTAAAAACGGCTTATAAGCCAAAATGGTCAAAACGTGTATAAAAGATTGATTTTGCAAAGTAAAATCGAAAAAGACCCCAGGGCGAGTGGTAGTGTGTGTTGTGTATAAAACGTTTGGTTGAATTGGGGTAGAGGTCTCGGGTTCGAGTCCTGCTCACCCTTGACTTCCCTCAATTCCCAAATGTTTTTTACTTGCCATTTTTTTACAACTTTTTAAAAGACTTAAAAATAAGCACTTTTTACAAAAAATTTTTTTTTTATAATCCACGAATAAGCACTAAAATAAGCTAAGAAAGTGACAGAATAAGCCTAAACTATACTAAGCTATGAAATGCTAACTGTTTTACTAATTAAGCACTAAAAAGCAAACCACAAAGAGAAATAAGCTAAGGCAGATGATAAGCTATATCTAAAAAGCACTTTTGAACAAAATTAAGCAACTACAATAAGCTAGAAAGACAGAATAATCAAAAAGCTATAAAACTTAGGAATTTTAAGCTAAAATACAAATAAGCTCTAAACTAAAGGAATTAAGCTAAAGTGGGCTTAATCTATCCTAATAAGCTATACTAAACCTAGAATAAGCAAATGAAATAAGCTAATAAGCCTAAATAAGCAAATTAACTTTTTGGCCAAACTGTTAAGCAAACAGCCTAAGGGGGACTTTTCTAGCTTATTTTTAAGCTAGAAAAAGGATCTTTATGGCTTAGTGGCTTATACCACTAAAAAGAATGGCCAAAAAGCTACAATAAGCAACAAAGATAATTGAGTTTGAAATTCAAATAAGCACTTAAAAAGCTTCATGAAAAAGCTATCTCACACAGGTTTGACACTTAGACAAATTTTTGCAATCTTCACAAATAACCACCTTTGAGCTTAAAAATAAGCACTTAAACAGATCCTTATGACTATATAAACTACAAACAGATTAAATTTAGACCTCAAAGAACAAGAATCAACAATCAAAAACCATTTTGAAATTCAGAATAAGCTATAAAAAGCAAATGAAAAGGCATTTTTTCAAAAAAAAAATCAACACTTAGCAATTTTGATAGCTTTGGCAAAAACTTAAAACAACAATGCAAGCTTTTAGACTATGATTCTAACCTGTTTTTAACACTTGCACAAACTCAAAAACATCACAAAACAACAAGATTCAAAGTCATAATCAAATAAGCAGATAAAATGAGCTATAAGCTCACAGATTCAAACCATAAATTTTTAAAACCTTAAAAATAAGATTTAATACTTAAACACTTAAACAAACTGAATTTTTGGACTACTTTAAGCTAAACTAAACTGACTCAAGTGTCAAAATGCAATTTTGACCCATTTTGACCCATTAAAACAGTTAAACCAAACACCCCTTTAACTCTTAAATTGGTATTTTTAGCTAGATTAATGCTGATTTAAAACACAAATTCAAAAGACCAGATATTAAATAAGTAAAACAAACAATATTAAGCAAATTTCAATAACCAATAAGCACTTAAATAAGCTGAAATAAATTATGCAAATTTATAACCTATTTCAAGACAGATTATAAGAAAACTTAAGCAAATGATCTCTAAACTATAAAACAAGCATAATAAGCATTAAACATCATAAGCAAACATAAATAAGCAAATATAAGTAGACATTAAGCACAAATAAGCAGTTGAATAGTGAATAAGCTAAAAATGGAAAAATAAAACTTACAAAGGCCATTGCTCAAAACAGGGCAAATGAGCTTAAAAGAGTTTATCTACTAGCTCTAGTTTATCAAAGATAGGCTAGTAGTGTCCATAAGCCCATCCAAATCCGGCTTATCATCCAAAAAAGTTGTGGTGTTTTTTTTTGATGTGATTTCTTTTTGGTAAATTTTCTTTAAGTACTTTATATATAAATGAAAACAAGTTGCTTATATGTTTTTATAAGAGCTTAAAACAGCTTATGAAAGGCTTTTGAATACTTTAAAACACAAATTTAAAAACCACAAATTTTAAGCTTAAACTTCTTTCATTAAACTTAAAATCATTACAAGGCTTTTAAGAAAACATTACAATAAGCTAAAAAAACTTAAATTATAAGCTGAGAAAGCTACTAACAACTCAGTTTGCCAAAGCTATAAATGAAGCCTATTTATAGTAAAAAAAAAGGGGGGGGGGGGGGCTAAGCCATAGAAGATTCTAGGAGTGTGCTTTCTTTGTGATAGCTCTTGCAGGTGTGTTTGTTGTGTGAGAGGCTTCAAAGACTCATCTTGGCCATTGAATTTAAGTAGTGTCCATGTCATGTCATCATAGCCCTTCATCTCTTGTCTTGATCCTTGGACGAATGAGGATCCAAGGGATTGCCAAGGTGGATTTTGGTAGGATAAGGTGTGTAAAGGTGTTGGTCGACATAGAGGAGAAGAAAAGGGGATGATTTCTTGTCTGGTAGTGAGGACAGGGCACATTTAGGAAGATGTACATTGTTCCTGCTTTATTTGAAGTTTGGAGACATGGCAAGAATGGTCCCTGAAAGTGTTATATGTTATTGCATCCATCATCCTTAAGTTGTGCAACTTTGGTCCTTGGAGTTGGGTTGGTGTTTGCACCGTTAGTCCTTAAAGGACTAACGGGGTAAGGTTAAAAGGGTAACGAGAGTTATAAGAGGGGTGTTATAAAGGGTGTTGGGCCTAGGATTTGGGCCGGGTAATATAAAAGTGAACTTGGGCTTTTTATTAATGCTTTAAGGCTTATAAAGTATAAGTGGGTTGTCCCGGGCCCACTAGGTGGGTACGGGTGGGCCCACTTTTGGCAATTTAGGTTTTCTAGATTGGTTTTTGATGCTTTTTCTAATGCCACTTCCCGGGGTTGACTTTGACTTTTTTGTTGACTTTGACTTTGTCTTTTTGACTTCTCACGGTCTTTCCGTTCTCGTGCTCGGTTTTGTTATTTTGGCTTTGATTTTTGTCCTTTACTTGGATATCCGTTACCTGCATAATACAAATGCAAAACATACAAATACAATATATTTTTGGTACGTTTTTGGTCATTTAAGTCCGTTTTTAGTGGTCAAAGGCATGTGTAATTAAACACATACCAACAGCCAACTGTGATAGTGTACTTCTTTCATGATACCGACATTTACTAGATTTTCCACCTCTTCACATATTGCCTTGTTTTTCTCGGGTTCTTGCCCTCTTTTATTTTGCTTGACGGGAAAACATCCCTCGCGGACGTTCAACCTATGTTCTGATATGTGACGCGGAACCCCGGTCATGTCTGCTGGTTTCCAAGCGAAGATATCCAGGTTCTGCCTTAGCAAACCGCACAGCTTCTTTCGGTCTTCTTCAGTTAAGGTAGAACCTATTGCTATAGTTTATTCAGGATATTCTGGATGAATTGCTACTTGAATCTTTTCTTCTGTGACCTGGTCAACCATAGGCTGCTGCGTTCTGGGACCTGAGATCATTGCGCACTCCAGCGGTATGATCCTGCTACTTCGCAGCGTGACCGTTTCGTATGTCACTGGGAACTTCAACATTCCGTGGGCTGTGGACGGGATTTCTTTGATTCTCCTTACACCTGGCCTTCCTATTATTCCGTTGTACGGAGAATGCGATCTTACAATCATGAGGTTCATCCATGAGAAAGTTGAGTGTTCCTCATCGCCTATTTTTACGAGCAGCGATATTTACCCCAGCGGCCATATTATTTCTCCACTAAACCCGACCAAGTATGTGGTTGCGGGAACCATTTGGCTTCTGATTTCTGGGCGGAGTTGGTTGAAACAGTGTTCATACAGAATTTCTAAAGAGGCGCCCCCGTCCACGTACATGCGGTAGACAAGGTGTCCTCCTACCTCAGCTTCAATAACCATGGGCCCTTCCGTTCCATCTTCTTCCCCTAAGGGCGGGAACGAGATCATTGTCTCTAGAGAGAATGTTTGGGTGATCCTTTGTTTGGCTATCTTCCGTCCCGACTGTACCATCAGGATTGCTAGTGGCTTGTCCTTTCCTGCGGTTTCTCCCTTCTTTGCCACCTTTGCTTGGTCTTTCCCATTGTTTTGCTTCAACTCTTTGATCAAATGCGATAACTTTCCTGCCTTAAGCATTTCCTTGATTTGCCTTTTCAGGTGCATGCTCTCATCTGTGGTATGCCCTACCTCTCCGTGGAATTCACAGAATTTGCTAGCATTCCTTTTTTCCATCGGTATTGTCATTAGAGGAGGAGGTTTGAACTTTCCTTTGTCTAGAGCCAAGATCTCTTTTGGTGTTTTCGTGAGGAGGGCAAATATGTCTTGCCTTTTTTCTGACCTTTGTTGATTCTTAAAGCCTCCTTTCTTGAAATTTTGTTTGTGTCCGGCATCCTGTTACTTCCATGGTGGAAATGTCTTCTTTCGTTCCTGGTTTCCAGTTGCCACTTCTCCTCTGAGGAAAGCTGTGGTTATCTTCCACATTTTATCTACGGATTTTGGGATCTTGTCGTGCAAATGCTTAATCAGCTCAGGGTTCGTGATTCCATGCATGAATCCTGAGATTCTCATGACTTCCGGTGCCCCTTTAACATCCCTACTCTCAATCTTGAACCTCCGTACAAAATCTTCCGTAGACTCCCCTTCCCTCTGCTTTATGTGATGGATTTCGACGGGGTCTTTGATGCACTTCTTTTGCTGGAGGTAATTTGCCAAGAATGCTTCTTTCAGGTCGTCATAACTATCTATGGATTCCGGAAGGAGATCATCAAACCAAACCCTTGCATTTCCGGTGAGTGTGGAATTGAACATGTGACACCACGTTGGCATCGCCCACCGTTCTACCTTGGCAGCTGCCTGAAAAATCTTAAGATGATCTTCCGGATCTTCACTTCCGTCATACGTTTTGACATGACTAGGCATACGGATCCTCTTTGGTAGATCGAAATAGCGGATGCGAGGCGTGAACGGATCAGTCTCCTCGCATACCCATGGTTGGGATAGGTCCTCATCCTCCATACTTGACCTTTGCTTTTTAGATTTAGATTTCCAATGTCCTCCTGCACTGTCCTCGCTTTCTGACATCCTTCCTCCCTTACGTGAGTATGCTTTTCTATCATGATGCCTCTTAGGAGCGGGCTCCGTTCCTCGCGAGCGGGAACTCTGATAATAGCTTTCGGTGTCTCCGCGGCTGCTGTGATGTGACTGACGCCTTGAACTACCAGAGTATGCGGACATACCCTTTTCTTTATCACCCAACCTGTGAAATACACCCTTTTCCAACCTTCTGAACACAGTTTCTCTTTCTGGATCTTTCCTTCTAGGTGACCTAGATCGGCCGTGCCTTGGTTTAGGGCTTCTGGACATGCTGTGGACATCTTTTGGTCCAATTCACTTCCTGACGTCTCCTCTTCTGCTTGGTGCCCCCGATTCAGAGTACTGCGAGGCTTCCTCAAAGTTGAGACGAGCTTTTACTGCCTTTAGCTTTTCTTGTTGCACTTTTTCTTGGTGTATCTTTTCAGCGAGGATTGACAGTAACTGATTGTAGTTCTTATCACAAAATTCCCTAAGAGCTGCATCGGACGCGGGCTCATTTGGGTTTTCTTTTTATTTCTCTTTTCCTCTTCCCACTGTGTTCCGCATGGCGGATTTGTTTGTGGTAGAAGAAGGACCAGAACGCGTGCTCATGGTGAGTATTTTAGGGAACGTAGTTGCGTTCGGGTCTCACGGATGGCGCCAACTTGTTGGTACAATTTGTGTTATGGGTTATATAGGTGGATCTAAAAGGTTATTGGGTTTGGCCAAAGAGCGAGATCTTGTACTCAATCAAGTAGTGAAGTGATTTCCGGCACAATAGAAGAGTAAACCGTTAGTCTTATCGTGTGGACGGACCCCACGATTGGACTCCGACGTGAGAGTAAGTAAACTTGTTTTGTCAGAGAATGTCAGAACATATATGTGTGTAATGTGGTCAGAAAATCATACCTCATGGGGTGTCAGAATACCCCTATTTATAGGTGAGCCAAATATTATGTTTTTCTAGTATTTCGCTCATTTTGTTATTAGGCCGAAGTGGGACCCTAATTGGATAAGGATCCACTTGTAATTGTGTCATGCGGACGCTAATTCCCTTCCGCGGACACCTGTTGGTCCGCGGAGGATTTGTCACGCCCGGCTTGCTTCTTCCGCGCCGCCCAATACGGAATTGGGCTTTTTCCGCGGAGGGTATTATTTGCTTGGTTGGGCCGGGGGCCCATTGTAATGATATGGCTCAGGCCCAGGGCCTGGTACACCTATTATACGTCATAATTTTACTACAGTACTTCCTAGCCTTAAAGAAAATATTCATATGATCTTGTCTTAGAGGCCTCGGTGTAGTAACGCCGGCAACGGCGTTGGCCGGCGTTGTCCGGCGTTACTACACCCCACCAACGCGTTGCCCAACGGCGTTGGGCTCGGCGTTGGCCGGCCAACGCGCGTTGGGGTGTTTTTAAAAAAAAATCATTTTACCCCCCTAACGGCTATAATTTAAATTTTACTCTTTCCCCCCAATTTTGAAATGTTTCATTTTAGCCTCCTATAAATATAAAACAAAACGGCTAGTATTTTATAAGAAATATTAATTTTTTTTCATTGTTACCCCCCTAAAATGGCTGAATTTAAAAAAAAATCATTTTACCCCCCTCACTAACTCCTATTTATACAAACACAATACTAAATACTAAAATCACATCAAATTCACCACTCTTCAAATACAAGACATACATCTTTTTGCAATCAAAAAAATGTCTGAATTTCCCAACAACAGTTTCATGATTCCCTCACGGGTCGATTACGCGGAACTCTTCAAATACAAATATACATCTTTTTAGCAAGCAAAGAAATATGTCCGAATTTCCCAACAACGGTTTTATGAATCTCATCACCGGGTCGATGACGCCGGAACAGTTTCAACAAGTACAACAACAAGCTTTTTTCCGATGGCAACAATCACAAGTCCTAAACCGTGAATTCCAAGATCTACAACAAAACCCACCATCATTCAACTCAGAAACTTCTCAATCACTCACTCAACCTCAACAAGTCGATTCGTCAAAAAAAAAGCGGTTGCAAGAAAACAAAATCAAAAAGGGGAAAAAATGTTAAAGACGAGCCCCAAGAGCCGGTAGCAGCGGGTCGTTGGCTACCGGTCGAAGAAGAATTGCTTGCAACATGTTACGTGGCCGTTTCGGAGGATAATAACGTCGGAAGGTCACAAAAGCATGAAACGTTTTGGTATCGGGTTTTGAACGAGTTCAATTCGAAAAAAATTTGAAAAACGTACAAAGGATATGTTGACTAGCAAATGACACATGTTGAATGCCAATTGCCAAAAGCTCAACGCCGCGTACAAACGGGCCAAACGTCTGAGGAAAAGTGGCGAGAACGATGTAGATTTTTTGAAACGGGCTCAAAGTATTTACCGTGACGAGCATAAAGGGGTCTCGTTTTATCAAGAAGATGTTTGGGCCATTTTGAGATTCCACCCGAAATGGGACGTACCCGAACAAGTTGACTTAACCGGAGACATCCCCGGGTGATGCAGGCCCAAGTATTGAAGAACGGGCTATTTTATTTCTGGAAGCCCAAGATCGTGTGAAGAAAGACCTTTTTTTTAA
>BQNB010043133.1:8473-45684 GCA_026074375.1 Tanacetum coccineum | reverse complement strand
TTTAGAAAACAAATCTTCTTCGAACCAATTTAAATCATTGTCCAAACAACAAACGTGGTCTCAATTTCATAAATCTTCGAGGAATACGACCCGGTAATCACTTACCGGTAAATATACGTATTATTATATATAACTGTGAGAATTTTCCTTTCTTCCTTTGTCCTCAAGGGTAATTTGGTAATTTTCTATACTTATTATATTATTATACGTGTATAAAACTTTACATACGCGTCATCACACTTATCATAATTATACTTTTAACAAAGGAAATCCTCGACCTTTTAGAAGGCTGCAACATCGGTTGTGAGCCGGAAAGATGCAGCAAACTTTTATCAGTCTTGGATTATTATTCTCACTATGGGCCTTCTTTAGAAGGCTGCAACATCGGTTGTGAGCCGGCAAAATGTAGCAAACTTTTATCAGCCCACAGATTATAATTATTGCTCATCATTCATTTTTTTAAATTTTATATTACCACGATATATAGAGAAAACTTCTTTTTAGAAAATTTAAGTATAAATTTGAACTAAGACTAAATAAATTAATGTTATCGACTACATTAACAAAGCTTCAAATTCAAAAATTGTTGATTTAAGTTTAATTTTCGAAAATAGCACTTATTATTAGTCAGGTTAGGAGCTTATGGGAGAAAAAGCCACAAACTACACTTATGAGCTCTTAAGATTTCCAACTAATCCTTGTTTAGCATCTAACTCATAATTAACTCTATCATTTCTCGTTCTTCGCAAATTTAAAATCTTTAATAAAAAGATCCGCGAATGCTTAGTCAAATAAACTAGCTTAGTCAAGTTTATAACGGTTAAGGGACAAAGCTAAGAGCTCAACACGCTCGATCGAGTCAAAATTTATTCTTATTCTACCCAGCAAGAAAGTCAAACATTGTGACAAAACACTTATTTTATTTTTGAAAAAAATTTAAATTTTTTCATTTTTTTGGTATTTTGGTGGTAAAAACAGGATTACGTGAAAACAACGACTGCAGGCACAATCAAATTGATAGATCCCCCCATACTAGAATTGAACATTGTCCTCAATGTTTTAAGAAGGGTCTCTACGTAAATCTAAAGCCGTTTATTAAGTATGCTCAAAGATAAACGTTAGTCGATAAGATTTAGGATATTGGATTCCCATAATTATGCTAAGGATTGAAGCTCGAGTGAACGAAGGACAAAACCACGAGCACGAGAGGCTTCAAAAATCCAGGACAATCCTGGACATACAACACAAACCACAAAACACGAGAAAGGAAGAGGCGAACCTCCTCACGTCACACTTATTCATTACTACTATTATAATTATATTAGGATAAGCATGGGTTGCCACCCACGAAGCGCTTGTTTATTAAAGAGTCACTAAGCTTGACTCGTCCCCGAATTTAGTTGTCCATGGGGAAAGTTTGGAGATCCGAGACAACCACGGGTGGTATGTCCCCTCCAAAGTAGTGCTTGAGTCTATGACCGTTCACCTTGAAGTTTGGCTCGTCGGTTTGAGATAACTCGACGGTGCCATAAGGGAAAAATTAGGCAACGGTGAACGGTCCGGTCCAACGGGTTTTGAGCTTGCCCGAGAAGATCTTTAATCAAGAATTAAAGAGAAGAACTCGATCACCAACGTTGAAAACGCGGTTCTTAATCTTGGAGTCATGAATCTTCTTTGTTTTCTCTTTGTAGATTAAAGAGTTCTCGTAGGCTTGATCACAAAGTTCATTTAATTCATTCATTTGAACTCTTCGGTGATTACCCGCGGTCACAAGGTCATAATTGCAATGCTTTAAGGCCCAATAAGCCTTATGCTCGAGTTCAATAGGAAGATGACATGCCTTTCCGTATACTAGCTTATAAGGAGTACACCCGATGGGTGTCTTGAATGCGGTACAGAAGGCCCACAAGGCGTCATCTAACTTATCGGACCATGAAGCACGGTTTTCACCTACGGTCCTTTCCAATATACGTTTCAAACCATGATTAGAAACCTCAACTTGCCAACTTGTTTGTGGGTGATACGCGGTGGAGAGACGGTGAGTAACTCCGTATTTAAGCATGACCTTTGCAAACTGGTCATTACAAAAATGTGTACCGCGATCACTAATGATAACATGAGGGGTCCCAAATCGGGCGAAGAGAGATTTTAAAAATATGCAAACAACTCGGGCGTCATTGATGGGGAGCGCTTTTGCTTCAACCTATTTCTACAAGTAATCAACGGCCATGAGTATATACTTGTTCCCTCGTGAAGACGGGAACGGTCCTATGAGATTTTGCCTTGATGTTGATAAGTGTCACAACGTGTGACCAAGTCATGGGCATCTCATTAAATAGTAGGCCAATAAAATCCAGAATCAAAGACTTTTTTAGCGATGTAGTTAGCACCATGATGTCCCCCTGTGGGTCCATTATGGCAAGCCATGAGGATATCAACGGATTCTTAGCCATAAACACATCGTCTAATCATTTGATCCGCACAAATTCTAAACAAGTAGGGGTCGTCCAAAAAATAATGCTTCACGTCTTTGAAGAATTTTTTCTTTTGTTGTGACGACATCCCTTTAATCACAAAATTCCCACCATGGTAATTTGCAAAATCAGCAAACCATGGGTTACTATCATCACCACGAAAGGTAACCATACCAAGTGTCTCGAGAAGAAATGTTTCGGTAATTTCCTTGTTCTCGAGAACATCTTGGTGGGGATTTTCAAGTCTTGATAAGTGGTCGGCCGCGAGATTCTCCACTCCTTTTTTATCACGAATAATGACATCAAATTCTTGGAGTAGGAGAATCCACCAGAGCAATCTCGGCTTAGCATCTTGCTTAGCAAGAAGATATTTGAGAGCCGAGTGGTCCGTATACACTATGGTCTTCGGCAAGCACTTTTCTTTTGGAGGTATATGATCATACTCTGTTAGAAAAGCTTGTATAGCGTTTCATTAGGTTTTCTTTGCTTGCAACATTTCCCGTACTCGTTGCTTGAGGTGGGTTGAATGAATGACGAAAACTGCGAGGGTTGGAAATTGTTTTAAAACTGAAGATTAGGAATTATAGCAATGATTAGGTTCATAGAAATTTTGGTTCAACGGTTGACACTGAAAAGTCTCATGAGGACCCCCGCAGTTTTCACAACAAAGATATTGTTGTTGAAAATTAGGTGAAGTTTGTGGAAAATTATCAAAGTCTTGATTGTAACACGGGTCCGGATTAGAGATAAACAGAACTTGAGGCGGACAATCGTAACCATAATGAGCATCGTTCCCACATAAAACTCCAAGAAAGGGAAGTCGTCTTGTACTGGGGTTGTGGAGGGTAGTCGGAAAAATTTGGAGAATCATTGTAAGAATACGGAGTTGGTTCATAAGTGAATGAATTTTCCGAATTACATCCTAAACAAGGTACCCCTCTATTATAATATCCACACCTCTCGCAAGTACAATATCGACAAGGTTGATCATCTAATGGATTTCCGTAGTTGAAACAACTTTGTTGTTCGAATGACGACATTAGAATTAAACAAATAGGAGGATAAGAAGATAAGAATTAAATGAAATAAGAGGATAAAGGAAAATATTTTTATATTTTTATAAAGATAATAAAAATAAAAAATAAAAATAAAATATTTTTGGATTTATAATATTTATATAAAATAAAAATAAAAATAAAAATATTTTAAAATTTTTATAATTTAAAAAAAAATGAAAATAAACTTTCCTGAACTAAATGGTCTTTAAGGCATTCAACTTCGATCAAAAACGCGAAAATCGTACAACTCTCCTAACAACGGGCGCCATTTTGATATTCATTTAATACCGTATAGCCGGATGTATTTATTATTGTGTTATCCCGTTAGATGTAATAAATCTATTGAGAAACAAGTAAAAATTAAATCTTCCGAAGTCGTTCCAACGAGAATTGAATTTGAGGATCCGCGAAAATGTTTCCAAAAATTATTGTTGGATTATCTTTTTAATTTTTGGTTTTGAATAAAACTAAAGATAGCGATAAACTAGATTATACTAATTAACAAGCAAGCTAATCGAAGATAAAAGAATATATAAAGAAAAATATGTTGTCAAGTAAAAGTGTAATAGATTCTTAAGTGTGTAAAGTTTTAGATCTTAATGACGATAGTAATTATCCGTCTAATAATCGTTTTTCAAAACTTGTTGACTTAAATATTGAAAACAACTTTTTATCAAGATATTAATTACTATTTTAATGCCTATTTAATCTTACGGCTTTTGCCCCTTCGAACTAAATAAACACTAAACTAAATAACTTTTGCAAATTATTAATCACTAGACACTTATTAAATTTCACACTTAATTTACTATTTACCAACTTACTTAACAAGCATATAAGAATTCTACTCACTAAACACCACAACTAAACTAGCATTAACAATCATAATCATTTTAAGCAAATTAAACTAAATCTACTAAGTAAAGAGAAAGGAAGGGAAGTAGAACCCGATTGTTGCAACGAAAACGAAACAACCACCCGATCTAACAAACTAATTAAACACTAAAATTTATAACTTTTTTAGTTTTTAGTAAACTAATTAGCTAGTAAAGTTTTGAGCTTTATTTACTATTTAGCTTAATAAAGACTACAAAAAGCTTAAAACTTTAAGAATAAAATTAGCTTATTAGACCCATAAGCTCCTCGTCCTTGAGTTAAACGGTACCATGACAAAATTAAAACTACAAAAACTGTTAGCTAACACAATTGCAAATATCATGTTTATTTTTCTTAAACAACCGAATTAATAGATCAAGGTCCAACAACAAATGGACTTAATATTTAGGGCAACTAAGTCTCACGAAACAGAAAACTAGAAAATTTGTTTTAGTATTTAATTTATATCTAATAAATCCTACCATAATAAGCCAAGAACGATTTTAACATAAACGAACTACGAGTATTAAGCCAATACGCTATTCAAACAATACTATCAAAAAACTTTTAAACAAGACTAAATCTAAACAAGCTCAAACTATTAAGAAACTAAATCTAATTACTATAGCCCTTTTAAAACTCTTTTAGAAATCAAACTAACAAAATAAGCTAATAAGAAAACTATTTAAATAAACTAAACGGTAATAAGCAAAAGGGATTAAACTATGACAAAGCTTAAACGAAATGCTTAATAATCCAACAGTAGCCGAAAACTATCAAACACAAAATAAGCTTACAAATAAGCTCAATAATATAAGCTGCTTATACCGAATAAGCAATAAGCTTAGCTTATTCCGGTTGTAAGCTGCTAGGAAAATGAAGATAAACAAATAAGCTAGAAGTGTAAATAAGCTCGAGAAGAGAAAAAGAAAATAAGCCAAAAAAATAAGCAACCAAACAACACAAACCTTTATCTTCTAATAATCGAAATAAGCTGTTACATATAAGTCGAAATAAGCTGGGACAAGCTGATACAATAAGCCCTACACTAAATAAGCTAAAAATAAAAAATACATTAAAACCAAAACTACTTTTAAAAGCTGGTAACAAAAAAAAAACACAAGAAAGAAAAGATTAGATTCGAGCCGCTGCCATTCTACGCTATCTCCTACTTATCTATTACTACCACTCTAAATCTACTAGTAAAAAAAATGAAAAATAGAAAGATAAGATGAGATGTCTCCTGCTGCTACTTTTTATTTTATAACCTCCTGCTGCATAGAATCAAAGCAGCCTAGGACTACTTCTTATTTTTCTGGGCTTCATCCTTGCTGGGCCTGATTTGCATTAGAATTTATGGGCTTGGATTTATACTTCTAACCGGTGGGCCGAGTTTCATATGGGCTGGATCATTCAATATGGACTTGGGCTTGGCTTTCATACTAGGCTGCAATTAATAATAATAATAATGGGTCGGTCCGACCTATATAAATGGTGTCAGGCCGGCCCAATAAAAGATGAAGGCACCGTTTGACTCGAAATCTCGTGCTCTTTCCATTCCCGTGCTCGGTTTTGTCTGCTTTGCCTTAGTTTTTTGTCATTTTTACTGAATATCCGTACCTGCAAGACACAAATCACAAAATACACATATACAATGCATTTTATGTATTTTTGGTCATTATTGGTATTTTTAGCTCGTTTTAATAGGTAAAAGGTATGTGTATTTAAGCACATACCAGTTTACTTTATAAAAATAAGACATTAATTCATTTATCACAAATAATAATAATAATAAAATCTTTTGAGGATTTAGGAAATAAGGGAGCGAAAAGTTAAAGTTTTACTTACACAATTAACATTTATGAGTAGTGTTAGCATCTTAACTTGTATTTAACAATGATTTCGTTTTTAAGCTTGGTTTGAGGTGAGTGAAAAATCAAGAACGATGAATTTATCTTTTTATTGTTTCTTGTTCCGTAAAGTTTATGTTATGAATATATTGTATATTAATGCATAAAATTGATTAAACGAGGGGCTTTTCAAAACTAATGATTTTTTAATTCCCTAGATGAACAATTAGCTACTTTTCTAAGTAATTAGTATAGGGGGGTTGAAATTTTTGGTTTTATAAGTTTGTATTTATGACATTGCGTGAGGACACGGCAATAACTTAGTATGGGGATTTTGGTATGTGCTTAAATACACATACCTTTTACATAATAAAACGAGCTAAAAAGACCAATTAAGACCAATAAATACAGAGAAAAATTGAATTGTTTGTTTGTATTGTGAATTGGGTCTTGAGGTTTAACAATATTTAACAAAGGACGAACAACAAAGCAAAAAGAACAAAATCCGAGCATGGGAATGGAAGAGCGTGAAAGAACGGAAGCCGAGGGACATATCAGAGAAAAATAGGCCAAATCCATGTACCCATGTTAACGGGCTGGATCGTCCATTAAAATTCAAAAAGACCAAAACAAAAGGCACCATGTACCCTGACTAAATCCCTTTTAACTGTTTGCATTGTTAGTCCTTGTGGACTAACTACTGGCAGTCCTTTCCCCAGTTCCCGTTAGTCCCAGATTAACATTTAACCTCAACTCCCAGTTACATTCTTCAACCTGTGTCACAATAGTCAAATTGAATAAAATACACATCAAAACAGAAATTGAATTCCCGCCAAGAAATTCTATATTCACCCTCGAATTCCATTTACCCCGATACTCAACAAAGGGTAAACTCCTCTTTACCCCCACTTAACCATCCTTCTAGAAACCTACTGACAACCTGACACGAATGCCACACTTGAAATCCGATGTGTGTGTGAATAATTGATTGGAAGATGTTGACAGTTTTGAAGAATCAAAGGCTGAGATTAAAAGATGCAAGTGGCGGTTTAAATCAAGGCTTTAGATGATTGTTTGGGCTACACTCTTTTCCTCCTCACACAAAAAACACAGAGCATACCCGCTCTCTTTATCAGTTTTATAAATAGGCATAGAATTCCTTCTAAAGCTAAAGTTTTTTTGTCGTCATAAATATCTTACAGTTACCTTTTTTTTACGGGTGGTTGTTGAGCGTGGGGGGGGGAGGCCTGGGGGGGGGGGGGGGGGGGGGGGGCTGGGGAGGGGGGGTGGGGGGGGGGAGGGGGGTGGAGTTGGGGGGGGGGTGGAGGGAGATGGGGTGTGGGGGGGGGTGGGTGGAGATTTAGGTTAGATTAGTTTAATTTTCAATACCATTTAATTCTGTAATTGTCTTTTAAATATTGTAATTTTAGTTTTTTTTAATAAAAGTTTAAGTTTCCTTTAATTCTGTTTTACTTTATCTAGTTTTACTTTAAGCTTAATTTTCCTATTATTGTTGTTATTAAGTTCTCATAAGCTCATTTACCTCAATGTTAACTTAAAAATCAGTTTAGATTTTATTAATACTGTTCCATCAGAAATCTACTCAATTCCACCCCAAATTACCTAAGCTTTTGAATATGGATGATAAGCTAGCAATGGATAAGCTTATGGACAATACTAGCTTGTTTTATACAAGCTAGAGCTTTGTAGATAAGCTCTAAGAGCAGTTTATAGCCTTGTTTTGAGCAAAGGCAATTTGTAAGTTCTCAATTTTAATTTTTCAAAGCTATTTTCTATTTGTGCTTATGCTTATTATTGCTTAAATTATGCTTTTAATATGTATTTATTTTATTCTTTTTTTGAACTTGTTTGATTCACTCTGTAATCCGTTTTAGGTTAAAATTGCAAAAATCTGATTTTTATGGGTTGTGTTTGGGTTTATAGTTTTAAAAACTATTTGAAAACTGTTTTATCCTTGGTCTTCTGTAAGTTTAATGGTTTCTTAAGGTTTAAACTACGAGGTTTATATTCAGTTTAATAAAGTTTTTGGTTTAAGTTTTTTAAGGTTTTTGAGGTTTTTGTTTATAGAATTTAAGTTTTCTGATTTCAAAGACTTTTTCAATAATGATTTAATTACTTTTGGATAAAAGAGAATTTGGTTCATAGATTTTTGTTGTTTCTAGCTTTAAAAAATGCAGTAGTACTTTAGTTGTTGGTTTTATAAGTTGTTTGATATGTTTCTTGGTTTAAAAACTGTTTTTCAAACTTAATTTCTGCTTTGGTGACATATTTAGACTTATCTCGTCAGTTTTCAATTGAAGATTTAGATGAGATTTAGTTTGATTTAAGGTTTAAGATTTAGGATTTAATGTCTCTATATGTTAGATTTAATCTGTTTTTTTTTAGGATTTAGCTTATATTTGGTCTTATATAATTAGCATTAAACTTGCCTAAAAACTGCATTTTCATCTAAAAAACCAAAACAGTTTTTACCCATTCTGCTTTTTAAATTTGCTTATTCCCATCTTAAAAATAAGTTTTAGAAAAAGTTGTTTTACAAAAAAGTCTTATTTTAGCTTATACCTTAAGTTTGCAAAATGAAAAAAAATAAAAAAATAAGGGTTGGGAGTGCCAGGAGGACTCGAACTCCGTGTCCTCAACCCAGCACTCAACCATCCCTACCTCTTTACAGGGTGACCCTAGTACTACAATTCGTTCTCGAGTTTCTATTGCTTTAAATTTAACCACGTTTTAGCAGTATAGCTTTAATAGCTTATTTGATTTTTCTGAGCTTATTAATAAGCTCGTTTTTAGAAGTTTTAATTTTTATCAGATTTAGTTTTGTTCAAAGTATTTTTAGTTTTTTTTCTAGATTTTTATAAATTAGTTTAGTATTTTTAATTAATTTTTCTAGACTAAGTATTTTTAATTCAGAATATAAAATAAGTCAAAAAAAATATAATTCTTTTTTCTAAAATTATTTTTAGTCATTTAGGATTTATAAAAATTAAATTTGCATTTGTAGGGCTTAATTCTGATATACTTGCTTACTTAGTCGCGTTTTAGGATTCCCGTTATTGTTTTTAGCTTTAATTTTTAATTGTCTTAATCATTACTTGCGTTTACATGTTTTTATGCGTTTTCATTAGTAGAATTAGAAACCAAATCAGATCTTTAAACATTCAAATCACTGTTCACTACTTAATGATTCTCAATTCGCCCTCGTTGGATAGACTCGGAAGGTCTTGAATTTTTACTTTGGATAAAAGTTACTCTTTTAGAATCCTCTCGGGAATATTATCTATAGACATATTATTGATAATTAGGTATTATCGTATATTTTAATTTCCTATTTTGATTAAATTATAGTTTGCAGTAGCAGAATGCGTGGATTTAGCGGGTTGTATGACATGTTAAAATGGGTCATTTTTATGGTATTAGCTATTACAGATGAGAAAATTAAGAGGTTAGGTAACAGGTTAAAACAAATCAATAAGCAATCATTCTGCTCTTTGTGACTGTTATTTTAAACTGTCCGCCTTAAAGATTTTTTAAAGACTCACTATTTCAAAGCTCTATCCCTTTCTTTCTCCAATGGCGTACGTTAATTATTAAGAAATTTAATCTCTTTTAGATTAGTTAACTGCTACATGTTAATCATAGTTACGAATATTTCGCTTTTGGTTTGTGGCGATGGAAAATATGTTCTAATGAAACGTATTTTTAGCTAAATTGTTCGATGCCTACTTCTAAAAAACAAAATTCTTACACTTTCGACACTATCAGAGAGAGTTCCGTTATGAACATTGAAAATGACATCTCAAAATTGTCGTACGCTCAACAACGCCTGGATGGGGGTGTCCGCAACATGTCAAAATTATAGTCCGCCAAACAGTCATCAACGCATACATGGTGCTGCTAACGTCAGCTACACTCTGCTGCATTGAATCCTGCTTCCATTACAAGTAGTGAGCTTCAACACATCAACATGTAAGCACTTATATGCTCGGCTGTTTTAGGCTTTATTTGTATACGCGTTTAGTAATTTGCTTCATCCTACGGTTCTTGGTTATTCAATTATATCTAATGGTTCACCTCAACATGCAAACACTTCTATGCTCAGCTATTTTAGGAATTATTTGTATATGTGTTTACTAATTTACTTTATACTATGGCGGTCGTTGGCTATTTAACAATATCTAATGTTTCGAATTTGATTTCCCAGTAACCACGAATATGCTTTGGGTATCACGCGCACACCTAATTTGCCAACTTCAATCATCAAGATAAGCCGCGCTACCGTCCAACAGTAAGAAAATTGGCTTGATTTATATATCGTTTTATCTTTCCTTATATATGGAACACTGCTCATTCGACGCACTATGTATATATGTGACAGGCGGCCGCAGTGCAACTTCGTATAACAATAGACGGAAAAACAAGTAGCCATAAAGTAAGCTTCTTATCAACAAGTGCCATTTGTGGGCTGCCTAAATTAAATATAAATTATTTTTCTCCTGTTTTTTAGGAACTAGAATGAACCGGCTGCAGGTGTTGGTTTGTTTCGCGCTCAGTTCAGTTAACAATCTCGATCAGCTGGACACACTCAAGTGGTGACTGGCTCAACCCTAAATTACTTAAGTTTTTATTTGATGTGTTGTTTAGCAGTTATATAGAGGTGGTTATAGGAGATTTGGATAATCAGTTCATGGAATTCATAAGATTAACGAGTGGCTCAATTATAAAAATGGTGACTTTTTGTTGTTCTGGACTATAATTTTTTTAATGTTCTAGTGATTGATGTGGTGTTGCTAATTTGTTTTGTAGGGGTGAATTGGATGATGAATGCGGGGAGATCGATTCACGGAACATGTATGTACTACTTTCTAAGTCTTTTTTATTGTTACTTTGTAAAGCTTAGAACTTTTTATTCGTTTGTATTAGTATTTAGGTTGTATATTTTTTTTTAGCATTCTATATAAAGTGACGCCCATTTAGAAAACTTTTCCACTTTATACAAGATTAATTATGATATGACCTAACAAAACTTATACAAGCAAAAAGTTTCAAAGCAAGCCAGCTTATGAAACATAATCCTAAAACCAAATAAAACATAAGCCGAGACGAACACCCCCAAAGTACAAATCATGTTTTTTATCCTGTAATCTAGACCCCTATAACTCATGCTAAGTTACAAGCCTGACATTAAAATTTGCCTTCATTGGTGTTATTTTATAACATTCAACTCATGAGGTCTTATACATCTCTTTTTCGTGGACATAAGGTCGTGACTTTAATGCTCCATTTTAAATTTTAGTGACTGCATTTTGTTTGGTGCACTGGTGTGGACTTATGAAACCAACATCTTTTATTTATTCCATGTGAATGAATCATAATTCATTCATTAAATAAATGCTTAGGCACCGTCAAACCACTTGGAGGCGCAACGGGGAGAGAGGCACCAGTGGTTTCTGCAGGAAAAGACATTATCAAATCTGCTACTTCATTCATGAATGTGTTAAACCGTGGTTTTAACAACAATGCTGAGAATATGATTTTAATTGGAAACTGTCTAGGTCATGATTCTATCATCCCAAGCCTTTTAAGACTAAAAAAAATGAAATGTGTTCTTTTTGTAAGGTTTGACTATGCACGTTTGGCGTTTTGAATTTGCACGGTAAGTCTAGATCACATACAGTCAGCACATTAGCGAATGCTCTTGCAGGAGTTGCGGTGCACTCCTACGGCTCGGGTGATTCTACAAGCCCATTTCGAAAACCAGAAGCAAAAGCTACAAAATCATGTTCAAGTCAAATGGTTGTAATGACCTTGGTGCGCGTAATAAGAAGAAACAGAAGGTTAATAGGATGCAACTATTACCAACTCACGGGACGGAACAAGGGCAAACATTACATGAAACAAAACAAGCCATGGAGGTTGTTGGGGTAATTTCTGGCGAACAAGTATATATTCATGTGATATTTCTTAGAAATAGTGATACAAAATGGATTCACATTAAAGCTTTTCTGATTGCACAAGATGGATTCACATTAAAGCTTTGTTAGACCTTTATTTATATTTTTAAAAGGCCAAAAAAGTCTTCTTTCACAAAGCTATAAGTAGCAAAGGCACGTTGATTGCATTTGTAGTTGCAATGTCCTTATAGCATTTACTTTTAGATAGCATTAATACAATAAAAATTATTTTGTTTGTTTGTGGACGCTACAATAAGAAACTCAAAAAAACCCAATGAACCTGTTGCAGAGTTTGTTTATAGGGGCAATGCTTCACGCAGATGTACAAAAGGCAATGAAAAAAGAGTTTGAAAAAGGTGTATACATCACCAAAGTAGATGAGCTCAAAAAGGTTTGTTTTTCACACTTCTTAGTATGCTTTTTCGCATGTATAAGATGCCAAACTGACACTTGGAAAAACAATTGCAGCAAGGTGACCGAATTAAACAACGTTACAAGGAGCATGCAGAACAAGATTCCGTTGTTCATCAGCTAATCAGTTATATTACTTGCTACAAACAGGATGCCGCGTCTAACGATCTTAAGTACGAACACATCGATATAAATGAAAAGCAAAAGGTAAATGATCACAAAATTTATGATGTTGAGTTTTGATTTCTCCTGATACGTATATATAATATATAGTATAAGGATTAGTCAATAATAGTATAGTAATAAATATTCCAAAAGGTTTTATAGAAGATTACTTTTATCCAAAGTAATATTAAAAACCTTCCGAGTAGTATTCCCAACGAGGTGGGAATTGAAAATCGAGGTTAAGTTTGTGATCACGTGATTTGAATATTTTAAGATTTTGATTTGGTTTCCTATTTATAACAAATATAATGCACAAACACGTAAAAGCAAGCAAACAATAAAGGCAATTAAAGATATGGGCTAAAAACGCTAACGGGATTCTAAAAAACGCGACTTAAAAACTAAATTATCAAAAATTAACCCTAAAAATGTTTTTTATTTTTTATAAATCCTAAATGACTAAAAATAATTTTACAAAAAAAATTATATTTTTTGACTTTTATTTTATTTATTATGAATTAAAAACTATTTTAATCTAGAAAATTAATTAAAAATACTAAACTATTTTATAAAAAATTCAAAAAATTACAGAAAGTGCTTAATACTACTACTAATGCAGGAAAAATAAAACTGCTAAAATAGGGCCTATAAATAAGCCCAGAAAAACCAAATAAGCTAGAAGAGCAAAACTTGAAAAATTCCTTTAAGAAATTAATGATGCAAGATATGTTTGAAAAAGACCCAAGGGTGCGTTTGGTTAAAGTGTGTGTGTTAAATATGTTGGCTATGAAAGGGGAGGTCACAGGTTTGAAACATGTGGCCTTTCTTTTTGGTGAAACATTTTCATTTTTACTTTTTCTTTTTGAAAACTTAATAATAAGCTGACATTAAAGCAACTTTTGCAAAAACACTTTTTCTAAAACTCATAAATAAGCACTAAAATAAGCTCTAATAAGATGATAGTTAGCTATTTAAGACTTAGGTATAAAAGCTTAAACTGATATGGCTATTAAGCTTGAATAAGCTCAACCCTAAGCCACATAAGCTACAAGCACCTTAAACTTAACCTAATATGCACAACTAATCAATATTTAAGCAAATCCAATAAGCCATAACTTCAGAAATCAAATAAGCAGTTGTTGAGAAAAATTATGCAAACATAATGAAAAGCACTTTTTAAGCCAATTATTAAGATAGAAAACCAAAAAGCTAGATCCTAAAACCTAAAAACAGATTGAATTTGAATTATAAGCTACCATAATAAGCCAAAATATACAAATTTATGAACTCTAAATAAGCTAGAAAAAGCTAGTGAAATAGACAGTTTAAGCTTATTAACTATATTTTTGGATTTTTCTAAAAGGCACAAACACTAATTGCAAACCTAAATTTAAGCTACTAAATGATTACTAAATGTAAAAATAAGCTAAAACAGATTAAGTATGCTATCTAATGAGCTTATGCTTGAATTTTCAGAACCTAAAACTTCCTAACTCTGACCAAAATTTGCTGATGAAAATTGAACTTCTAACTTTGAAATAAGACTTAGAGGAATGACAAATTTGGACTAAAATTCAAATGGCAATTGCATACTTATATTTAACTTATTAAACTGCATATAAGGACCTAAAACAAGTATGAAAACACACTAAATAGTACTTAATCTAAATCTCAATCAAATAAGCTGATTATTAAAGTAATATACCACAGATTCAAAGAGATTTTACACCAAACCTTAATACTTAGTTTTAGACTTTAAAAACTTGTATAAGCTGACATATAAACTTGATTAAGGCCTATCAAATTGTCTTAAAAAGTAAAAGACACTCAAGCAGTATTAACTTATGTTAATACTGCTTGTGCCAAACACCCCTTAAGAAGCTTGAAATCCATAATAAGCTTAAGGCAGATTGATATAAGCTATGTAAAGCTAAAACATATTAAGATCCAAGCTTATTAGGAATTTTTAAGCAATTTTCAACCATAATTAAGCACTTATTAATAAGCTAGAACAATAAGCAGTTTTAAAGCTAAAATAGGCAGATTGATAAGAAAACTTAAACAAGAGATATTTAAGCTAAAAATTATAACCAACAAGAAATTATGAAACACAATCAGTAATAATAAGCACAATTAAAGCATGTTTAAGCAGAAATAAGCATAACATAAGCAATAGTTTTAATAAGCTAAAAAGTAAATTGGAGATTATACTTGTCCAAGCTCAAAACTGGGATTTGAATTGCTCAATAGAGCTTATCAACAAGCTTTAGATTGTTTGCACAAGCTAGTGAGGTCTATAAGCCCTTCCCAAACTGGCTTATCATCCGCCTTATAAGTTGAGGTACTTTAGGGGGTGGGATAAGGTAAAATGCAAACTCAATTAAGCTTTAGGGCTTAACTGAATTCTAGCTAGCTTATGAAGTTAAAAGAGCTTATTAAAGCTTAGTATGTGATTTCTAAACTCATATTAATCCATACTGAATTAAGGTGAAAACAAAATTAGAACTTTAAAACTAAACTTTTATTAATAAGAAACGAGGTTACAAAGCTTTTTGATACAAATGATTGACAAATAAACTAAAAATTACAATAAGCTGCTGAAAACTAAAATAAGCTAAAAAAAACTAGACATCCTTGTGTGTGTGAGGAGCTCTTCTTATATAGTGAAGAGATGAAGGTTCTAGGCCCTTGAGACGCTCCTGAGCTTCAATCTCGTCCATCCAATCAATCTTTTTCTCCAAGTAAACTCATCTTAGCCCTTGATATCATTCCACGCATCATTGGCCAATGATTTGGGCATGGGACCTTATCCCCCCAATCATTCATCCAACCTATTTCTTTTTTTTTGCCTACCTAGCATGCCAAAATTGTCATTGCATACGTCATTGAGCTTCTAAAAGGAGAGGGGAGCGTGTGAGAGTAAAGGTTTACCTTGAGCGTGGTAATGGTGAAAGTGAGGGAGGGAAAAGTGATGAAGCTATAGTAATTTCATTTGGGGCATTGACCCGTTCATTTTTATTGTTTGACCTGGGTTACGGGTTAAGGATTTGGGCCTTTGTTATAGTTTTTAGACCAAAACCGAGTTATGGATTATGGTTATATAGATTTGGACTAACGGTGGTTAAAGTCAAGGACCAATGATGTCATGAAAAGGATTAACGGTGCAATGAAAATGATTTGACGGTTTGCAATTGGTTTGGACTGATGGTGTTAGTCCTTAAGGACTAACTTTGTAATAGTATTAGGGTATTTTAGGTTAAAGTATTAACGGGATTGGATTTGATTGAAAACTTAAGATAAAAATTCGCCTTCGGCTTTGATTTCTTGTTACCTCTTTCCATTCCCGTGCTTGGTTTTGTCCGTTTTGCTTTGTTTTTGTCCTTTTGTGTAATATTCGTTACCTGCAAGACACAATTTACAATACAAACGAATACAATGCATTTTTCTGTATTTATTGGTCATTATTGGTCTTTTTAGCTCATTTTATTAGGTAAAAGGTATGTGTATTTAAACACATATCAAAAATCCCCCTAATAAGCTATTAACCGTGTGTCCTTACGCAATGTCATAAACACACTTAGAAAACCAAAAATTTCAACCCCCTTAGACTAATTACCTCAAAAAGTAGCTAAGTGTTCATCTAAGGGGATTAAGAAATTACTAGTTTTGAAAAGCTCCCCGTTTTACCATTTTTATGCATTTATTATCATTTGTACTTATCATAACTTCACGGAACAAAAAACACTAAAAGGATAACTTCATCGTTCTTGATTTTTTTACCCCCCCCAAACCAAGCTTAAAAATGAAATCATTGTTAAATACAAGTTAAGATGCTAACACTACTCATAAATGCTAATTGTGAATGCATAGCTACTTCCTGCTCCCTTATTCCTAAATCCTCTAAGGATTTTATTATTATTATTTATGACAAATAAATTAATGTCTTATTCTCATAAAGTAAAACCCGGTTTAAACCACAATTAGTTTGAAACCCTTTCCTAAAGAGACTATATGGTGATAATAAGGTCCACATTAAGGTTCTAATTTCGCACGATTTAGGGGTTATCCTTTTTAGATAACCCAGAGTCGAAATTTGGCTTTATTATTTATTATTGCAATATATAAACCTGGTCCATTAGTAGGCTGCAACATCGGTTGTGGCCTGGCAAGGATGCAGCAAACATATTTCGACCTCGGTAATTTCCTTGACGTTTTAGAAGGCTGCAATATCGGGTGTGAGCCGGCAAGATGCAGCAAACTTTTATCAGTCTTGGGTTATTACTATGTGCCTTATTTAGAAGACTACAACATCGGTTGTGAGCCGATGCAATTAAACTTTTATCAGCCCACAGTTTTATTATTATTATTACCTCCACCCTTTAAACGACTACCACATCGGTTATGAGCCGGCAAGAGGTAGTGGTCTTATTTCGGCTTTGGTTTATTACATTATTATTATTATTAGCCAAATTTCAAGCCATGTGGTATTTTAACAACTACCACATCGGTGTGTGAGCCGACAATGGTCTAGGAGTCTATTTCCCCATAACACTGACAAAACCTCGATGTGTACCTTAATTTCACCAGAAGGAATCTCTATGAAGTGATTTAAACTAAGAATCGCAAAAACCTAAGTAACTTTATTTATTCAACACTTTATTATAATTTTATTAAGTTGATAGGAGCAAAAAGCCACAATTAACCTTTATAAGCCTTAAAGAGTTCCAACTACTCTATGTTTAGCATCTAACTTATATAAAACTCTTATCATATTTTGATCTTCGCAAATTTAAAATCTTTAATAAAAAGATCCGCGAATGCTTAGTCTAATAAAACAAGCTTAGCATATTTAAAGTCTAACATGGAAGCTTGCAAAACTCTTGGCTTTTTCAAGCTAGAATTGCGTATTTTAAAGCTTCTTGTATAAAAGGACTAGCAAAAAGCTTAAATTTATATAAGTTAAAGGGAAAGCTAGAGCGCAACATGCTTGATCAAGTCAAAATTTATTCCTAAAAAGACAAAACTATGTGTCGAAACACTTATTCTCTTTTTGCAAATTTTTAAATTTTGGCATATTTTGTTATTTTTGGTGGAAAAACAGGGTTACGCGAAGACAAGACAAATGCAAGCAAGATCGAATAAAAAAATCCCCCCATACTAGAACTACACATTGTCCTCAATGTGAGACTGTCACCCCCATACTAATTTCAAGGCATAATCCAAATATTAAGGGGTTTCTACGCAAATCTAAAGCCGTTTATTAAGTATGCTAATAGATAAACGTTAAACAAATAAGATCTCGGATATCGGATTCCCAAATATAAGCATGTGAAGGATTGAAGATCGAGTGGACAATGGACAAAACCATGAGCACGAGAGTCTTCAAAATCTGGGCAATCCTAGACATAAAACACAAACCACAAAAAAAACCCCCCCCCCCTCCCCACGAAAAATAAACACGAGAAAGAAAGAGGCGGAGCTTCTCACATCACACTTATTCATTATTATTATACTAATATACTAAGGATAATCATGGGTTGCCACCCACGAAGCGCTTGTTTTTGTTAACCGAGTCACGAGCCTGGCTCGATCCCCGAATTTATTTATCCATGGGGAAAGTTTGGAGATCCAAGACAACCATCAGTGGTATGTCCCTCCAAAATAGTGCTTAAGTCTATGATCGTTCACCTTGAAGTTTGGCCCATTAGTTGAAGATAACTCAACGGTTTTACCAGAAGGGGGAAAATTTAAGCAACGGTCTTAGCGGGGTTTTGAAGGTTGGGTTTTCCCGTCCACTGGGTTGGGAAATGGAAGTGATTTGGGGTGTTGCGGTGTGGGGACGATGGTTGAGAGTGAGTTGGGGTGGGAATGTCGATGAAGGTGATTGGAATTGGGTGGGGGGGTATGGTGAATGGCCCGGTCTCCTACGGGTTTTTAGCTTTCCCGAGAAAATCTTTAATCGAGAATTGAAGAGAAGAACTCGATCACCAACGTTGAAGACGCGGTTTTTAATCTTGGAGTCATGAATCTTCTTCGTTTCTCTTTGCAGATCAAAGAATTCTTGTAGTCTTGATCATGGAGTTCGTTTAATTCATTCATTTGAACTTTCTAGTGATCACCTGCGGTCTTAAGGTCAAAATTACAATGTTTTAAGGCCTAATAGGCCTTGTGCTCTAGCTCGATAGGAAGATGGCAAGCCTTTCCGTACACGAGGCTTTTATAAGGAGTGCACTTGATGGGTATTTTAAAGCAGGCACGGGAAAGGCCCATAGTGCATATCTTAGTCTTATGGGACCAAGAAGCAACGGTTTTATTACGATCCTCCTCTAAAATTCGTTTCATGCCTGATTTGAAACCTCCACTTGCCCACTTGTTTGTGGGTGATACGCGGTAGAAAGACGATGAGTAACTCCATATTTAAGCAAATTTTAGCAAATTGACGCTCGCTAAAAAACCTCCCACGGGGTATCGCGAATCACTGTTTATAGCAGGGTGGTTCCTAATCCGGGGATATAAAAGGGATTTCAAAAATTTTACAACAACTCGGGCGTCGTTAGTAGGGAGCGCTTTCACTTCAACCCATTTTGACAAGTAGTCGATGGCCACGAGAATATACTTGTTCCATCGTGGAGAAGGAAATGGTCCCATAAAATCGATGCCCCACACGTCAAAGATCTAACAATCTTGAATAGCATTTTGAGGCATTTCATCACGTTGCGATATTTTTCCTTGACGTTGGACAAGCGTCACACATGTGACCATGTCGTGGGCTGAAAGGTATAATAGTATTGCCAAAGTTACCGGCATCAAAGACTTTTTTAGGGTTGTTGTTGGCATCATGACGTCCAACGTTGGGTCATTAGGCAAGCGTGAAGATATCAACGGCTTTCTTGGCCCGTAAACACACTGCCGATCATTTGGTTCTGCTAATAATTCATCTAAACAAATAGGGGTCATCCCAAATTTTAGTTAACATTCCTTAAAGAATTTTTTCGTTTGTGGACGACTTCCCTTTTAACAATAAAATTCCCGGCATGGTTATCTTGTATAGGTTGGCAAACATGGGGGTAATTGATTCACTCGTTTGGGTTACTGCCCAAGTGGCGCGTGTAGGTTTATTTGTGCGTATTGGTCCGTGTTGCGCATGATCAACGTGGATGGGGGTTAGAGTCAGGGATATACGTGGGCCGGCCGAGTGTGGCGACTAGCGGGGGGGGTGCTCGTTGGTGCACTGCTTTTGAGGGGAGGAGGTGATGCGTCACATGTGGATTTTATTTGTTTCTTTGTGTTTTTGATGTTTTTATGTGCTGTTTTTACTTTTTTTGTCTACTTTTTTTGTTCTTTTTTTTTTTTTCTTTCGCTGTTTTTTATTTTTGACTTTGGTGTTTTTTGTTTATTTGGGTTTTTTTGTTATCTGTCGGGTTCGATGGGGCGGGCTGGAGATGTGAGCGGGGGAGGGCGTTGATGCGTTTGCGAGAGCTGGGAGACGTTCTTATGTTTAGGGGCGTCGTGGGCGTGGTAGGGCCTGGCGGGCGGCAGTGTATGAGAGTGAGCGATGAGAGCAGGAGGTATGTTAGAAGTATTAGCATCTTGCTTAGCGAGATGATACTTAAGAGTGATGTGGTGCCGTATACCACTATGTCTTAGAAAGACTATGTAAGGCCGAGGAATTTCTAGAAAGATACATCACGCGCTAATAATTCTTTTTCCGTAGTCGTGTAATGTGCTTGAGCATCCATCATGGTCTTACTTGCATAGTGTATAGGTGAAAAATGTTTGGTCTTTCATTTCCCCAAGACTGCACCTACCGCATAATCACTTCAGATCACATATAATTCATATTGGGTAGGTCCCCAATTCAGGGGCCAACTAATTCGGGGCCTTCGGTTAACTTCTTTTTAAGTATATTAAATGCTTCAATACATTCTTTCGAGAAAACAAACAGAGTTTCTTTTTCAAGAAGATGGGTTATCGGCCGGGTGATTTTAGAAAAATCTTGGATAAATCGACGATAAAACCCGGCGTGAACTAAAAAACTTCAAACGCCTTTAACGGTAGTCAGATAAGGGAGTTTAGCTATAACATCAACTTTAGCTTTGTCATCCTCAATCCCGAACTTGGAAATTTTATGTCCTAAAACAATGCCTTCTTTGACCATAAAATGGCATTTCTCCTAATTTAGAACTAAATTAGTGTCTTCGCACCGTTTTAGCATTTTGTCTAAATGGGAGAGGCATGACGAGAAAGAATCCCTGAAAAGACAAGATAATTATCCATGACGACCTCCATTGTTTCCTCGATCATATCGTGAAAAATGGCCATCATGCACCTTTGGAACGTGCCTGGAGCATTACATAAACCAAAAGGCATACGTCGGTAGGCAAACGCCCCTTAAGGGCAAGTGAAGGTGGTCTTATCTTGGTCTTTCGGGTCAATAGGTATTTGAAAATATCCCGAAAAACCATCTAGAAAATAATAGTATTCATTTTCCGTAAGTCTTTCGAGCATTTGGTCCATAAACGGTAACGGGAAATGATCTTTACGGGTGGCATCATTTAACTTTCCGTAGTCAATGCATATGCGTCATCCCGTAACTAATCGAGTAGGTATTAACTCATTATTATTATTTTCAATTACGGTCATACCGCCTTTCGAGTAGGTAAACACATGATTAATTATAAGCTAGTTATATTAATCAATAAGATAAAATAAGATTATAAGTGGAAACAATCTTTCTAAATTTTTTCAAATCTTCTCAAATCTATAAAATCTTTCCTTATATATGTTAAGAAATATTTTCTTCTAGAAGAATCTAATTAATCTGATGTTAAAGTACAAAAGAATATTTTGTTAAGATTTAGGGTTAATCACTAAACTACAAAATAATGGCCAACTGCACCTCAATAGATCCACCGTAACCAAAGACGGATCCAGGGTAAGGTGGATTCGTGCGTAGTGACGGTTGCACCACATTTGAATTTCAAATGTTTTCTATAAATAGCAACCTCATGTCTTCATTTTAGACCACCCTTTTTAAAAATTTTCTCTCTTTCATAATTAGTTTTTACATTCTTTGATCATTATACTTGTTCTATAATCCATTACAAGTGATTCAATTATTCCACTCTTTAGTGAAAAACACAAACGAAGACGTGAAGCTTCAAGTGTTATTAGTTTAGTTGATTCATCACATTTATGATATTTATCTATCTTGAATCTCTTGTGTTGTGATTATCATATGTGTATGATAGGTTAGTATTTTAGGCCTTAAAATACGTAGTGTGTTAGATTGGTTCTATCTCGAAGTAGAACTCGGTATTTAGCTTAGTACTGTAAAAGTATAAGCGACGTGTACGGTTTTCTTCGCCTAAAGGGAGCTTGTTGACATAGTGAAGAAAACTTTCAGTTTGGGTATTGGGAGTATAGTATGAGCGAAGAGGAGACTTCGTAGCCGAATCCACTATAAATTATTTTGTGTCGTCATCGGTTTGATCTTTCTATCTTTAATTATTATATTCCGCATTTACATATTTATTTAATACATTGCTATCATATACACTTGTGTATATCTCTTGACTTTACTAAAGCCGACTAATTAAGTTATTAATTTTTTAAAAACGGTTTAAAAACTATTAACCCCCCTTTAGTTCCATATTTGGTATCAGAGCCAGTTACCAAGATTAAACGTTTATTTTTCATTAAAGCTGGAATCGATTATGGATTTGATAAAATATCTAGAAGGACAATCTATATGCAAAGACCTGACCATTTTTGAAAGCCTGGTTGTTTTATATATTAGAAAAATAGATTTGAAACTTATGCGAAAGCAAAAGATTTAGATCTTTGGCATATTATCATGAATGGTAATTTTCCACCTGTTGCCAAAATAAAGTCACCCAAATTTTGGAAGTAGTTCCCTTTGAACAACAAACCGATGAACTTAAGAAGCAACTTGCTAAAAATAATGAAGCTAAAATAGGTCTTTATAATGCTTTACCTAAAAAAGAATATGAAAGAATCTTTATGTGTAAAAAACGGACTAAAGATATTTGGCAATCGTTGTTAATACACATCAAGGTTATAGCCATAGCATAAGGATAATAAAAATTGATTTCTTGTTCCACAATTGATGAACATTTACTATCTTAAGAAGAATTATTGAATAGCGGTTTTGCCTAGATTCTTAACACTACTATTACTAGTCTTAAAGACTAAACTCTTTGTTAGCATGAACTATGTTAAAGAGTTTCTATAGTCTACATCCTAAATGGAGAGAAAAGGTTACGGCGATTGAAGAATCAAAAGATTTGGCATCACTATCTCTAGACGAGCTTATCGGTAATCTAAAAGTATATGAAGTGGTCATGAAAAAGGATTCTAAAATTTGCAAAAAGGAAAGGGTTAAATCCATTGCCTTGAAAGCTAAGAAAAAGAGTTAGTGTATCGATGATGGGTTTGTAGGTGTGTGATTTTATGATTTCACTTTTAAAATTTATATTTTTTCCGACTTAACTAAAAACAACACTTTAACGGGCAGTGTACCCATATCGGTGGGTAGTTTGTGGTAAGTAGGGTTATTCGGACCACTAAGACCTGAGAAAAAACATCTTTCAAGTTTATTAATATTTTGGTTATCTAAACTAAGTTAATTCTATTCTATGTTAAACCTATGCTAAACCTATGTTATTCCTAAATTTAACGGATAGGGGGTTTTCAGCCTGAGAGACTGGTACGGGTTTTGTGGTGACTAAAATCAACTTAAGACACTAAAACACACGCGGGCAAATTAATAAAATATAAAAGAGTGGTCTAGCCAAATATAAGAAAACTGTATTAACCATGATTAATCTAATCAGAACGTTCTTTATTTTTTTTCTTTTTTTTTTCTATTTTTTGGTTTTTTGTTTATTTAGTGGTACAAATGAATCACTTATCTCGAGGCGGCATATCATTCTTAAGACTTAGGCGGTACTTCTTCCTAAGACCTAGATACGAAGAATTCTGTCACAATTAAACGTATCCGCATAAAGCATCCTTATTTGCTGATTATAATCTATCTTAGGGATTAAAGCAATGGTGATCTTGTTAAACCCTAGCTCATAGAGACTTTACCCACTTACTGCTTAATGGCAATTCATACACTAGTAGTCCACTAACCAAGTCTTTACCAATTAATCGAGAACGTACTCGTTGATCCCAAGGTCACCTGTTGGTCCAACTAAGCTCACAATCTAAGGGCAAAGATAGGTCGTTATTTGTGATCCTATTGGTCTAGATGTATAAATCACTATATGGAGAGCTATCCCGGCATCTAGATTACTTGGTCCATATCACTAGATCCAGTGAATGATAGGTCGCATACAAAAGCACGTAAACAAGTATAAACTGATAAACATAAACAAGCAATCAATGATAAATTAAGCAATCGAGATAAACAAACCAAACATTCAGATCTTCATAATAATGGCTAATACCCGAAGGTATTAGCCTTCAAACGTCATAATCAATACAAGAGTAATAATTTATCCAAGGTAAACTAACCGAGTTAACGAATGATACCAAAAACTGAATGATTACAAGAGTATATGAGATTACAAGTTGGTTCCTATGGAATTAATTGCAATGCTCGACCTCTTCTGCTCTTCTGAGAATCGAATTTTATGGTTTAGGTATCGAAAATATGATTTAGCACACTAAAAAACCCATTTTTAGGTTTTTTATTTATAAGGTCTGGAATTTGGTCGATACAGCGTATTGACTAAGGTTAATACGATGTATCGGGGGTTTCTTAGAGTAGGGACTACGTTCGATATCTTCCAGAATATTTTATTACCATAGCTTGAATGCGATGTATAGACTTCTCTAGATACGGCGTATTGATCCTTGTTCCTTTGTGGTCTTTAGTGAAGTGCAAGCACAAATACGCCGTATCTTCCTTGATGGATATGGCGTATTGGATGTCAGAACAGTAATCTTTAAGTGTCTTCATTTAAGCTTTAGAATGTGTGCCTTTTTGCTAATCTTCACCAAGTACTCCATAATTACTGTAATTCTCAAATATAAACGATTAAGTAACAATTATTTGCAATAATTAAACAAAATATGTTATTTATATGGGATAAAATGATGTTATAAAAGTAACGTTATTTGATGTCATAAAATGTCCCCCCACTTGAATCCTACTTCAAGTAGCCTTTAGAAGTTTATGAAAATGAAGTTCCAGCAAGAGTCCCTAGGACTAGGGTGGATAAAGATACAGAAAAAAGAAACTCGAAATTTATTTCCCTCCTTTGGCGTCCCTTATTGTTGAGCGTCCCGGATTGATAAGGGGGCCGCCTGATGAATTCATGGGCCTTTTCTGGAGAGAACAAATTTTTCCCAGTATTTTTCCCACGAAGAATCACACCTCAAGGCAGTAAAATAAGTTAATCTAAACTTAACAATGCCAGCAACAATTTATTCTTAAGAATGCAATTTTAATAATCCTTAATAAGATTCACATAAGAGCACAAATTGTTAACTAGCAAGGCATTTTATAAGATATAAAACTATTCTTAAATATCATCCAACACTCGTAAATCCATCATTCATTGTCCTATTCTAATATAATGTATTAGATAAGAGATATAATAATAAGAATAGCAATAATCTCTTAGAAGTTATGCCAACATCTTTATTTCCTTTTTCCTTCCATCATGTTCTTGAGAGCTTGTCCAATTGACCTTAATCCGTCTTGGTGAGCATCTCGTTGTTAAGTTTGAAAAGTTATGGTTTCGGATAAAAGGGTGTTCAAGTCATGACTTTCATGAGAGGAGTTTTGACGGACTCGAGAAGCGACATTAGATGAAGAGGAAATTTGTAGAGAGGGTGAAGAAGAATTGGAGTGAAATGATTCATCATCGTTTTCATCAACCATGTGATCAAGTAGAAGAGATGAGGAGGGATGATTTAGAGTGGTGGAGGAGAAGCTAGCATTGAGCTTACGAGGATTTTCTTTGCCTCGATCGCTGCGTACTTTTTCGCTTAGAGTGAGGAGCGAGCGGATGCATGACTTGATCATGTGAGAGAAAATGATCAAAAGCTAGCTCAGGAGAGACGGACACGACATGTTTGAATAACCTAGTTAAGAGCATTCCATAAGGTAAGAGTTCCTTAGGTTTGAATCGAGTCTTTTCCATTCTTTTGAGAATGAAAAATGCTAGGTTATAGGGAGTGGATGTCTCAATGCAATAAAGCATGTGACAAAGACACGCGGAGACATGATCCCTATGTCCTCCTAGACAAATGGCATTTTCACGAATAATCTCAACCCATGGTTTCATATGAGTTTGAATCTCTCGGGTTAAAATTTTGTTTTTACCAACGACAATGGTTTTCTTGTTTTTGGTACGAGTCTCTTGACCTTGACGTGGAATTTGAATGAGAGACTTAATGACTCTTGGAGATGGGGGTTTGGTTTTATAGAGACCTCTACTTGGAACAGTGACCGACAAATGGTCAAGGGACCACATTTCGGTGGTAGAGGCATGACCCTTGAAAGGAATTTTTAGAATTTGACCAATTCCCGAAATGAGGGAAAAAGACTAATTTGAATGACAAAATGACAACAAATTCCACCCTTAGGATTAATTTGTAAAAGTTGATTGACAATAAGACTCAAGAACAAAAAAAAAAAGCGAGTACATTTGTTTCGTTAATATCTAACAAACAGTCAAAACCTATTGACTCAAACGTGGCACGAATATGACTCATATTTTCAAAGTTTTGACTTACTACCCTTCCCTCATGAAAGTATCATTTTCAAGATTAGCCATTGTATTAGTAAGTGGTGATTAAAATCATTGTGATCTTTGGGTATGTAGTTCGTGTCTTTTGATGACTAACGAGCTCGAGGCATTGTTACCTAAAGTTATAAGCTAGATCATATTTTAATCGCTTATACATGTATAGATGTTTGAGCTCCGAGCCTAGTGTGTGCCAATATGCGAACAATGTGGAGAAAACAATTACCGACCTAAATATAAAACCCTAAGATTAACCCAAGGCTCCTTAATTTGATTTTGCTCAACCAAACAAGTCAAAAATATATATGAATTATGTATCTCCGAAATTTGTTCATGAGATCATTATGCATGTATTTGGAAACGTTTTTAGATTGGATTAACAATGCATAACAACAATTTTATTATGTTCCTAACGTGAGTGATTTGAAAAGAAATTGGGGTGTTGTTCAAATCATTTTTTCATTTAATCTTACTAATGTATAAAAATCCTATGTCTACGGGAAGCATATTAGTTATACATTGTATCCTAGTACTCTTAATTGCACAAAATTGAAAGAAAAATAAAAAATTCCAATTTTGATTTTTGGTGTTCATCATGAACCCTAGACTCAAATTGAAAGAAAATAGATGAAATGCTTACAACTAGATGAGCCTTGTCTAGATAGTAGATTGATAGCTTAGTGTTGATTTGATCTTTCAATTTGAAGTTTTAATGATTGATTTTGAGTTTTGGTATGTTTTGGGTCGTGTTCGTCGCACCAGCAGGTAAGGGAGTGTTTGTTTTTGTGTTTTGAGAAAAAATTTGGTTAAGTGTCCAAAATATGGTCTGCTGATGGTGGTCCTAAATATATTAGGGGGCCGCCTATATGGGGGCCGCCCTCAGGCAGTAATTTTGAACTTATTTTTGACAAAAATTTCACGAAGAGGAGTGACAATTTAATTTGCATTTCGCGAATTAAACATGCTTAAAGTACTTCGGATGAAGTTTTTAAGTTGTCACGACACAGAATGGAACACGGACTAGAATTGAAATAGAAGAATGAGAAGCGTACTTAATATATATACGAAATGTTTCCACCATTCCTAAAACCAAGAGACGGTGAGATATTTAATGATCACGTTTAAGAGGTTTAGTGAGAATGTCGGCAATGTTGTCGACGGACGGTACTTTTTTGATTGAGACATGTCCTTTTTGGACATTATCACGGAGAAAGTGGTGACGAATTTCGATGTGTTTGGTACGAGAATGTTGCACCGGGTTTTTGTTGTCGAGTCATACGTCGTAGTCGATGAGAGCTTGTTTCATCCATAGTGCTTGTTGACATGCCTTTCCAGCGCTTACGTATTCGGCTTCGAGTGATATCAAGAGCGTCTTTGTTTCTTCGAGAACCAAGATGTCAAGCAACATCCCACGAACATACAAATACCGCTAGTGCTCTTTCGGTCCACATAATCTCCCGCATGATCAGAGTCTCGGCAAATCACTACGTTTCCTATGCCGGTCACCCCATAGAATCCCTAATCCCAAATGCATAGTGCCTTTAATGTATCAGAAGATACGCTTAACCGCTTTAAGGTGAGAGGTTTTGGGAGCCTCTTGGAAGCGGGCACAAAGGCAGACACTAAACATGATATCGGGCCTACTTGCCGTTAGGTATAATAAACTACCTATCATGCCTCGATACTTGGTACTATCTACCGACTCACACTCTTTGTCTTTCGTGAGTTTAGTATCAGAGGACATGGGGGTTTTCATTGGTTTAGATCTTCTAGACCAAATTTCTTAAGCATTTCTTTATGGACGTTAGATTGATTAAAGAATATACCGTCTTCCATTTGTTTAATTTGTAATCCAAGGAAGAAGTTAAGTTCACCCATCATGCTCATCTCAAACTCGTCATGCATGATTTTGGCAAATTCATCACACATGTCTTGACAAGTCGAACCGAATATAATGTCATCGACATATATTTGAACAATGATGAGATTTGAACTTTTCTTCTTAGTAAAAAGAGTGTTATCTACCATTCCTATTTTATATTCATGTTTAATAAGAAAAGCTTTTAATCTATCATACCAAGCTTTGGGTGCTTGTTTAAGACCATATAAAGCTTTCTTTAATTTATAAACATGATCCAGTTTTTCGAAATCAATGAATCCCAGAGGTTGTGCCACGTATACCTCCTCATTGATAAAACCGTTTAGGAATGCACTTTTTACATCCATTTGGAATAGTTTAAAATCTAAGGCGCAAGCATAAGCTAATAATATCCTAATAGACTCAAGTCTAGCAACCGGGGCATAAGTTTCATCATAATCGATGCCCTCTTGTTGGTTGTAGCCTTGAGCAACTAATCTAGCCTTATTTCGAGAAACAACACCGTTCTCGTCTAACTTATTTCTAAACACCCACTTAGTTCCTATAATTGTCATATTCTTAGGTTGTGGAACTAACTCCCAAACGTCGTTAGCAATGAATTGATTTAATTCTTCTTGCATGGCGACTATCCAACTTTCATCTCCTAAGGCTTCATTCACATTCTTAGGTTTCTTGTAGAGATAAAAAAAAAAAAAAAAACAATAAAAGTTTACTTTGGGTTTTGGGCTTGTGAATCTAAGGTTTCGTTGGTTGAGGTTTCCTATGCATTTTACTAGGGATGGTTTCCTATGATTCTTAAATAGTGACTATTTTGTCAATCTCGAAAGTTTCATCCTCAACAACATTTCTAGGTTTTACTCTTTTTGATTCCCCTAATAGCTTCTCTCTTCATCTACGTCATCGTCCACCAAGGTGAGGTCCCTTAGATTGTGGAGGAGTTTTCATCAAATGGTACGTTGAGTGATTCTTCAACATATCCTTTGTGTGTATTAATGAATGATATAGGCTTTTACTATTTTGGAGTAACCTAGAAAGACACCCTTGGCAAGACTTTTTAGGGTCAAACTTGGGTAAGGTAGTCTTTAGTGTTTAGAATGAAGCACTTCTTCCAAACACCTCTAAATTAAGTCAAGAGTAGTTTTCTACCTCTTAATTTCCTCAGGTGTTTTTCCTAGATATTTTCCTAATTAGGATTTCGGTTGAGATATAATGTTGAAGTATCTACGGCATTACACCAAAAATTTTGTGGTAACGATTGCTCGTTCAACATTGTTCTACTCATTTCTTGAAGTTTCCTATTTTTCCTTTCAACCACGCCATTTGATTGAGGAGTGTGTAGAGCCGAGAAGTTGTGAGTAATATCATTGGCATTACAAAACTCTCCAAATTGCACTTTATTATTAAATTCTCTACCGTGGTCAGTTCTTATTGACACTATTGTACATCCTAATTGATTTTGGATTTTCTTACTAAATATTTCGAATTGCTCGAAAGCTTCGGTTTTATTCTTAAGAAATCTAGTCAAGATACCTAGACTAAGTCCCAAACTACTATGACTAATGGTGTAACGATTCCTCCCGTAGATCGTAATGCGGATGGACCAAAAGATCCATATGAGGAGTTCCGAAGCATTTAGTCGTGAACTACATTCTTAGCTTTGTGACTACGTGAGCTTGTTTTCCATTTGCAAGCATCACCAAAAATATTGATCAAACTTTTATCTTAGGTAGGTTCCTAACTATTTCTTAGAAAGCTAACGATTGAATGAGACGCTATTTCGTGACCAAATCTCCTATCCACAAATGGATTATCATCAATGCGTGCTAGACAAATTGATCCTAGCTTATTTCCTAATTCATCACAGATAAGCCTTTCTTCATAAACCCTACTATCACTTACCGTCCTTGTGATTTCCACTATCATGTTCAGAAAAAGTTACTCTACACTTAGTATCACATTTTTGTCCTATACTTAGCAAGTCCGAATCCTAGATTAACAACAAGTTCTACATTATCTATTTTAAGAGTCATTAGAAATCGTACCTTTCCAATGATGTTACCGCAATAGAATACTACCAAAAATAACATATACCTCCATTGTATGGCCATGTAAGTGGAGAAAGAGCTTTCGTTGCCCGTCATTATTTTTGGAACATCCGTTATCCTTGATCATCGTCGGCTCCAAACTCGCTCCAAGGCAATAATCTCATTTGGTGGCTTGAGCTCCAAGACATGTCTCTTAGATCTTTTTACCATCTTCTCACCGCTATCCGCTCCAAAACCTCCCAGGGCTAATCTCTTTGGTTCTTGTCTCTCTGGCTTTGGACATTATCCAATAAGATGATTTGGATCTCCGCATCTAAAGCACTTCCTTTCACTTTTATTCCATTTTTTTTGTCGTCTCGGCTCTTTGAAAGGCCTTTTGTCGTTCGGTAGGTTTCTCACGAATCTACCTCTTCTCTTAAAGAACTTCTTGAAGTCTCTTACCGCCATGGCGTACTCTTCGTCTTCACTACCGGAAGTCGAACACTCTTCATCACTAGATTCTTTCTTAGCCTTTAAAGCAAGAGATTTCCTTTCAACTTTTGCTTTGACTATTTCAGAATCTTTCTTGATGATCATCTCATGGACTTTGAAAGGTTTCCATGTGCTCTCAAGAGATAGTGATGTTAAGATTCATTTGACTCTTCAATCGCCGTGACCTTTTTCCTCTCCATTTAAGATGTAAGCCCTAGAAACTTCCTTACGCATTCTTGACTAAGTAACCTTCATCCAAGACTTTAAACTAGTAATAATAGTATTAAATCTAGCAAAAGCACTATCTATAGATTCGTCTTCGAAAATGACGAATTGTTCATATTGTTGAACCAAAAGGCGAATCTTATGTATCTTGACTTGGGATATTACCTTGATGGGTGATTATCAAAAGTTTTCTAAATTTCTTTGCCGTATTACACCTGAAAAATTCGTTCATATTGTCTCGAATCTATTTTTCCAATAGATAAAAGTATCGCTTTCAAAAAGTGGTAGTCTTTGCATAGATTCCGGGGTGCTCCCCGTTAGATATTTGTTCAGAATCCAATAGATCGATCCAAGCTTTAAAATACAATATATTTTTAAAATCTTGATGACCTGCTCTTGATACAAATTATGAAAATAGAAGGGGGGGGGTGAATAGTTATTTTACAAGTTAATTGACGGTTTAAAATTCTTGCATATAAAAGGTTCGATATCCGAGTTATTTAAATCAATCACCAATATGAATCACACAAAAACTATCTAATGTAATGAACTAAATGAACAATAATAATATAAAGGGATAAGGAAAGAAACGATCAAACCAAGACACCAAGATTTATAGTGGTTCGGCAATGAAGTACCTCTTCGTTCCTACTCCACTCCCCGAGTACTCCAATTGAAATTTCACTATGTCAACAAGCTCCCTTTAGGCGAAGAAAATCGTTTACACGTCGCTTACTTTCTTTTCCGACACTAAGCTAGATGTCGAGTCCTAATCTTAGCTAGAACCAATCTAAGACTTCACTAAGTCTTTACACACTCACAAGATATATATACCCTTGGATTGACACACAATCCAAATCATACCAATACACAATTTACACACTTGGTTCTATACACAATCCAATTTACACAACAACACTAAATATATGTAATGAAGATTTGTGATCTTGAGGAGGAAGAAAGAGATCACTTGATAACAATTCGTATATATAAGAATACGATTGTTCTTCTCTTGCACTTGATTAGAAGAAGAAGAAGAAGAAGGGAGGAAGAAAGAATTAATCACTTGAAACAAGATCAAGGTATGTTAGTGATCAAGATATGTGTTTTAGAAAGAAAGGAAGAAGAGAGAAAAATGGATCTGAGAAAATTTGTGGCAAGAGGTTCTGTTTTTCAGATGGGGTGTCCTAGTATTTATAGGGGGATAAAATATGACCGTTGGTGGTGGTGGTCCCGGCGGTCCCTTATATATAAGGGGGCCGCAAGGCCTAAAAGGGGGTCACCACTAGACTCCGCTCCCTTTTTTGTCCTTTTGTGGTGAAGGTTGTATCTGTTATAGAACCTTCTATTTTGGGGGGAAAATTTGAATTTCAAATTTTTATGTTTTTAATAAAACATTTCTTTTAATGAATAAATATTTTGTTTTTATATTTTTATAAAAACACATTTGTAGAAATGTAAGGTTTAAGGAAAATATTTTCTTGATCACTAATCATGTTTAATGATTTGTTTATCCATACCTTAAGTGATTAATCTTAGAAATAGAATTTTAAATTAGCTATATTATAAACGGCTAATTATCGTAAATGTGTTTTCACATTTTGTTATTATCAAAACAAAAATTAGAGGTCGAAAAAATATAAATAACTTTTTAGACATTATTTAGTATTATCATCATTCACACGGGTGTTTTAGCTAAGTCAAAAATTTTTCTTTGTTGTAAGGAGACTTTTAAACATTGGAAGCAAATTTCGCATATGTAGAAAGCATCGTCAAAAACTGAGCTCGAATGTAATTCCGTGACCAATACCACTTTTTGTACTAGTGTCCAAAAATCCGAGAACTTCTTGAGCATACTCCTCACCGTGAAGGATAAGGTATAGACGGTTTAGGCTTCGGAGCAACAACGGGCTTATCAAATGGAGCTTGAATTTGTACTACCGGAGGTTGGATGTTTTCGGTACTCGGTTGCACCATATCCTTTGTCACCTTGGTTACCGTTCCACCACCTTGGGAAGAGGTGGAATTGGAGGTCCATCATAAGAAATATCGCTTCGAGTGGTGATTGATTTTGCATTATTTTCATATTAACGTCATTGGTCTTCATGTAGCTCGAGAGATCGTTTGAAGGTCTAACTTGAGGTGGAGCTTGATAATTCTGGTTACTTTGATTGAAATTATTTCCTAGGTTCTGGTTAAACCCTTGATTTTGCACATTCGGTTGAGCAAAACTGGGTGTTCAAAACTGATTAGCTATACTCTGGGGACGATAATCGGTATTTCCCTGGTTGTAGTTCACTGCGGCTGCTGAAACATATCCTTGAATATTGTTTTGATAGCCCAAAAAAGTGTTGTCATCGGTGGCAGGACACTGTCGGTAAGAATGATCACCGCCACAAGTAACACAAGATTCCTTAACAGCTTTTACGGAAGCTGGAGCTGGGGTTACTTGCTGTTGTTTAAACATTGCGATCATGGCACTAGTCACGGCACTGGCTACGGCACTGGCTATCTCTGAAGAATCAACATTGCTTGCTTTCACTTGAGAAGCAATCGGTTTGTTTCTTGAATTACGAACTTTTGATTTGTTTTCAAAAATTTTCAACACATCTTGTGCACTTCTTTCCAAAAGATTGCCACCGGCGGCAGAATTCAAAGAATCTTGATCGGATGGGTTTAAACCATTGTAGAAGGTATCGAGTTGATGCAATTCGGTAAAACCGTGATGTGGGCATGCTCGAAGGAGATCCTTGAATCGGTCCCATGCCTCATAAAATGATTCATCAAAACGTTGTTGAAAATTTGAAATTTCATTCCGGAGATTTGTTGTTTTTGAGGGAGGAAAGAAATGGTTAATAAACTTGGACACAAGATCGTCCCAAGTGAGAATAGAACGAGGAGGTTCTTTGTCGAGCCAAATCCGGGCTGGACCATCGATAGAAAATGGAAAAAGCATAAGCTTAATCGATGTCTCGGGCACATCTTTGTACTTCAACGTAGAAGTAATCTTGTTAAAATATCGAATATGAGCATGAGGATCTTCTTTCTCAAAACCGAAGAATTGTTTTGAAGTTACAAGATTGATTAGACTATGCTTGAGTTCGAAATGCTCAGCGGGAATGGGTGGTACTACGATTGCCTCCGCATAACCCTCGGTGGGTGCACGAAGTAATTTCGCCATAGTACGTTGATCGGCCATCGTATCTACGGGAGTCTCTACAAGAGAAAACGGTTTGACTCTTTGTATAGAATGTCTACGATTACGACGTTTCAGAATCGTAGAAGTAGGATTCGTAGAAGGTTCACCAATGAATTTTGACGAAGAGCGAGTTTGCATACACTAAGAACAAAATAAATAAAAAAAGAGAAAATTATTTTTGTAACCAATAATCAAACAAGTGTACGGTAGCTCTTTAAAAAACGCACAAAGAAGCGGAGGAGCGGGTAAGCGCGAAGCTATTAAAAACCTTCTCCTTTTGGGTCAAAGTTCGTCGGATCAACCCTCCCTATACCTCTCTTATAGTTTGTAATCTAAAGGTGAGCCGAATTCACAAGTGACACAACGGTTGATTTTGTTGTTTTTCAATTTTTTGGTATTTTTAATTACTTGATAATAGAAAATATTCACAAATGAAAGCGATAACTTCACGGGGAAGGGTCTTCAGACACTAATCTTCAAACGTACACAATAATTGTTTCACAACCTCCCCGGCAGCGGCGCCAAAAATTGATTTGTCTCTAAATACGTATATAAGGATATTATCAATAATATTATAAGAGAAGTATTCCAAGAGGATTTAAGAAGATTACTTTTAACCAAAGTAAAATTCAAAACCTTCCCGAGTCGTTTCCCGACGAGGCGTGAATTGATAATCGTGATTAAGTTCGTGATCGTATGATTGAATGATTGAATGATTTTTTGATTCTATTTCTACAATTAATATTCAAGAACAAATAAAAGCAAGCTAAAAACGAAAGCAATTAAAGTTAAAACACGAAAAACGATAACGGGATCATAACCTAAGCTTTAAAAACCTAAATTATCAAATTAAAACCATGCAAAAGCAAATTTAGTTTTTAAAGGTCCTAAATGATAAAAGAAAATTCTAACAAAAAGAATTATAATTTTTTTGACTTTTATATTTTTTATTATGAATTAAAAACACTTTTAAACTAAAAAATGCATTAAAAATACTAAACTAATTAAGAAAATTCAGAAAAATTCAGGGAAAGTGCTTAAGACAATATTAATCCTATGAAAAATAAAATGGAACTACCAGCTTATTGGAATAAGCTGGAAATAAGCCTAAAAGGGCTTATAGCTTAAACTGGTAAAATGGGGCTAAGTATTAAATGTTGCAACCTTTAAACGAAAAAGACCCAAGGGCGAGTGGTAGTGGAGTGTGGTGTTAAAGTGTTGGTGTGTGAAGGGGAGGTCACAGGTTCGACCCCTGTGACCTCTCTTTTTTATAAAACATTTTTTTTTGTTTTCTTTTTAAAAAGTTATAAAATAAGCAAAAATAGAAAACTTTAAAAAAATGAACTTTTTATAAAACTTGAAAATAAACTAGAAATAAGCAATTAAAAATGACAGTTTTAAAAAAAATATACTAAAGGAACTTAACTAAACTGCTAGCTTTCTAAAAACTTAATAAGCTAAAGCAAAAACTAAATAAGCTAAATCAAACCAAGTGCCTAACCTAATAAGCTCTTATGATCACAAATAAGCTAATAAAATGAGCTAGAAATAAGCTTAAATGACAGATTTGGTTTGTTTTAATTAAGACTAAAAGGGTAAGATTGTTTGGCTTTTTAGACATAATCAGCAAGTAAAAAGCAAATAATCTGAAAATAGATTACTACCTAACCCTAATAAGCATAAAAGATTAAAATTAAGTCAACAAATTAAGATAAAAAACCCTAAAAACCTCTAAGACAGTTTAACATAAAAAAACAGGCTAAAAGGGGTTTTGACAAACTTTAAGCTAGATTAAAAACTAATAAGCAATTGGAAAAAGCTAAGACATAAAAAACAGATGAATATTGGACATTAATAAGGACATTAAAGCAAGAATTAAGCAATTAAGATTAAAGAATAAGCTAGAAAAAGACTACATGAAAGAGGCAGTTTACACTAAAGACATATTTTTGGTTTTTTCTCAAGGTTGTATAAAAGACTAAAATGGCTTCTGCAGCCCTAAAAATAAGCTATTAAAAGCTAAACTAAGACAGTAAAAAGCTTAAACAGATTGAGCTTAACACCAAATGAGCTTGTGCAAACAAATTCAAAGCCTAAACCTAGCTTAAACTAATCTAAAACTGAGATTGAAAAGTGACTTTTTAAGTTTTAAAACTGGTGCTATAAACTTTGACAGATTTGCTAATGACAAATGCACACTTATAACCACCATATTCTACTGCATTTTAAGCTTAAAACAAGCAAGAAAATGACACCCTAATGCCATAAATCAAGATATAATCTAATAAGCAATTATATCAGCCTAAATTACCACAGATTCAAACCATGGATACAATAAGCCTTAAACTTGATTTGTAAACTTTAAAAACTTAAACAAACTAACTTTTAAACTTAATTTGAGCTTATCAAAATAGACTAAAAGGTCAAGAACACTCAACCAGTATTAACATGAGTTAATACTGCTTGTGCCAAACACCCCTTAAGAAATTTGAAAACCATATTTAAGCTTAAAACAGTTTGGTATAAGCTAAGATTTTTAAACACAGATGATGAACAATGAAATGAGCAATTTGAAAGCTATAAAAGACAGTTTTATATGAAAAACAATCAAGGGACATAAAAGCTAAATCGTAAAATTAAAAATCATTTAGAAAGACAGAATAAGCAATGATTAAGCACAAATAAGCAAGATAAGCAGAAATAATCAATGAAACAGTTAATAAGCTATAAAATGAAAAGAGAAAACTTACAAAACCCTTTGCTCAAAACAAAGGCATAAATGCTCTTAAAAGCTTATCA